>JAVYIG010005018.1:23061-146538 GCA_035222895.1 Strongylocentrotus droebachiensis
GAAATTCATAATATACAATAAGCTAACCATTCTGTTGGAGAAGTTTCTTTTCTGGTTCTTCCGAGCAAACGTGAGGCACTGATAAGTGATATTATTAGTGTGTTTGTCAATCCAGTGTACGTACGTACACACAGTACATGCAGTCTAGTCATTACGTCACGATCACATCACCATGGTACCAGCACGCGCACAGCTAGCTGTGGATACTCACCTGATCGTAATGTAATGCCTAAAACATCTGAGCTTCTGGGGGCTCCGCCCACTCCATGGGACCCCCACTCCAATTAGTGACCTGCATGCCAGTGTCAAAAATAAGGTATCAAAATATGCTCATCTGACCGTAAATAAATGCCTAAAAACCTTGAGCTTCCGGGGCTTTGCCCTCTGGACTCCACGCCAATTGACACTCCACTTTGCTTTGCTCTACCTGATCGTAATACTTTAGCCCCCCCCCCCCTTTTGAAAAAAGTTCCCAGGGCCTGCGTAAGATGTAAGAATGGTGGTGATGCAGATTTTTGTCCTGCCCCCCCCCCCAAAAAAAGCGTTTGCTCGTTTTACGCCACTGCTTCCTCGTCCCTACGCATTTCGTGCCCCCCCCCCCCCCCGGTCATGAAAAGAAATCGCCGCCCCTGGTTTGGGTATACACGGTTTGCCACATTTGTTCCTTGGCACTGGCGACGGAATACTAATCAAATTGGGACGCAAATTGCTGCAACATAAGGGCTGTCCCTCCTTTACAAGTTGCAAAAATTTTTCATGCAACAGCAGATTCTTTGTAGGAAGTTATTACCTGCCTGAGGAAAAGGTAAGCTGATGAATAATTTGCTATCGTCGCCAATGCCTAATAAAAATAAGGCATTGGCGACGGGAATTACTAATCACCTGGGCCAGGAAACAACGCTGTATGGGGAATTACCCCCTCACGGATTCGCTCGGATTGTAATGATTTAAATAATAAATTTAAAAAGAGGGGAAGCTATGGCTCGCTTAAACCATGGAAGTTATTGGCCAAAATCATGTAATTAGTTAATTTCTCAATTCTTAGTTTTTGTTAAAATGGCAAAGCCATGTTTAGACCTGCTGATAGCGCTTAAATGAGCTTTTGAGACGTTTCAGTTCATTTTAGACAAGATGGCCATCACTTTTGAAAAAAAAGGTATGATAACGTCTTCATATTGATATCAAAATGTAAAGCACGCCGTGTTCTATAAAAATCATATAATTAAAATGGCAAAAACCATGTTTATAACCGAAAGATAAGAAAGAAAGATATTTGCAAATGGGATCACAAACTAAAAAAATGCTTCAAATGACTCTTCTACTATGCACTATTGACAGTATATACGCGATTTAATCGTTTTCGACATTGCGCAATAAATAAAGATGAGAAAGGTAAAAACCGATGGCGCGAACAGATAGAGGAGCTCGAGCGCAACATAATGATACCACTTAGGAGACCATAGCATTCTTTTTAAGAAAGATATTTGCACATGGTATCACAAACTAAAAAAATGCTACAAATGACTCTTCTACTATGCACTATTGACAGTATATACGCGATTTAATCGTTTTCGACATTGCGCAATAAATAAACATGAGAAAGGTAAACCGATGTCGCGAACAGGTAGAGGAGCTCGAGCGCAACATAATGATACCACTTAGGAGACCATAGCATTCTTTTAAGAAAGTTATTTGCAAATGGGATCACAAAACTAAAAAAATGCTTCAAATGACTCTTGTATTGCGCATTATGACAGTATATACGCGATTTAATCGTTTTCGACATTGCGCAAAAAAATAAAGATGAGAAAGGTAAACCGATGGCGCGAACAGATAGAGGAGCTCGAGCGCAACAATAATGATACTACTTAGGAGACCATAGCATTCTTTTTCAGAAAGTTATTTGCAAATGGGATCACAAACTAAAAAAAAATGCTTCAAATGACTCTTGTATTGCGCATTATGACAGTATATACGCGATTTAATCGTTTCGACATTGCGCAATAACAAAAGATGAGAAAGGTAAAAACCGATGTCGCGAACAGGTAGAGGAGCTCGAGCGCAACATAATGATACTACTTAGGAGACCATAGCATTCTTTTTAAGAAAGTTATTTGCAAATGGGATCACAAACTAAAAAAAATGCTTCAAATGACTCTTGTATTGCGCATTATGACAGTATATACGCGATTAATCGTTTTCGACACAGCGCAATAAATAAAGATGAGAAAGGTAAAAACCGATGGCGCGAACAGGATAGAGGAGCTCGAGCGCAACATAATGATACCACTTAGGAGACCATAGCATTCTTTTTAAGAAAGTTATTTGCAAAAGGGATTCACAAACTAAAAAAAATGCTTCAAATGACTCTTGTATTGCGCATTATGACAGTATATACGCGATTTATCGTTTTCGACATTGCGCAATAAATAAAGATGAGAAAGGTAAACCGATGGCGCGAACAGATAGAGGAGCTCGAGCGCCAACATAATGATACCACTTAGGTAGACCATAGCATTCTTTTTAAGAAGTTATTTGCACATGGGATCACAACTAAAAAATGCTTCAAATGACTCTTCTATTATGCACTATTGACAGTATATACGCGATTTAATCGTTTTCGACATTGCGCAATAAATAAAGATGAGAAAGGTAAACCGATGTCGCGAACAGTAGAGGAGCTCGAGCGCAACATAATGATACCACTTAGGAGACCATAGCATTCTTTTTAAGAAAGTTATTTGCAAATGGGATCACAAACTAAAAAAAAATGCTTCAAATGACTCTTGTATTGCGGCATTATGACAGTATATACGCGATTTAATCGTTTTCGACATTGCGCAATAAATAAAGATGAGAAAGGTAAAAACCGATGGCGCGAACAGATAGAGGAGCTCGAGCGCAACATAATGATACCACTTAGGAGACCATAGCATTCTTTTTAAGAAAGATATTTGCACATGGAATCACAAACTAAAAAAATGCTACAAATGACTCTTCTACTATGCACTATTGACAGTATATACGCGATTTAATCGTTTTCGACATTGCGCAATAAATAAAGATGAGAAAGGTAAACCGATGGCGCGAACAGGTAGAGGGAGCTCGAGCGCACATAATGATACCACTTAGGAACCATAGCATTCTTTTAAGAAAGTTATTTGCAAATGGGATCACAAACTAAAAAAAAATGCTTCAAATGACTCTTGTATTGCGCATTATGACAGTATATACGCGATTTAATCGTTTCGACATTGCGCAATAAATAAAGATGAGAAAGGTAAAAACCGATGGCGCGAACAGATAGAGGAGCTCGAGCGCAACATAATGATACCACTTAGGAGACCATAGCATTCTTTTTAAGAAAGTTATTTGCACATGGGATCACAAACTAAAAAAATGCTACAAATGACTCTTCTACTATGCAACTATTGACAGTATATACGCGATTTAATCGTTTTCGACATTGCGCAATAAATAAAGATGAGAAAGGTAAACCGATGTCGCGAACAGGTAGAGGAGCTCGAGCGCAACATAATGATACCACTTAGGAGACCATAGCATTCTTTTTAAGAAAGATATTTGCACATGGGAATCACAAACTAAAAAAATGCTACAAATGACTCTTCTACTATTCCCTATTGACAGTATATAGGCGATTTAATCGTTTTCGACATTGCGCAATAAATAAAGATGAGAAAGGTAAAAACGATGGCGCGAACAGATAGAGGAGCTCGAGCGCAACATAATGATACCATTAGGAGACCATAGCATTCTTTTAAGAAGATATTTGCACCATGGAATCACAAACTAAAAAAATGCTACAAATGACTCTTCTACTATGCACTATTGACAGTATATACGCGATTTAATCGTTTTCGACATTGCGCAATAAATAAAGATGAGAAAGGTAAACCGATGGCGCGAACAGGTAGAGGAGCTCGAGCGCAACATAATGATACCACTTAGGAAACCATAGCATTCTTTTTAAGAAAGTTATTTGCAAATGGGATCACCAAACTAAAAAAAAATGCTTCAAATGACTCTTGTATTGCGCATTATGACAGTATATACGCGATTTAATCGTTTTCGACATTGCGCAATAAATAAAGATGAGAAAGGTAAAAACCGATGGCGCGAACAGATAGAGGAGCTCGAGCGCAACATAATGATACCACTTAGGAGACCATAGCATTCTTTTAAGAAAGATATTTGCACATGGGATCACAAACTAAAAAAATGCTACAAATGACTCTTCTACTATGCACTATTGACAGTATATACGCGATTTATCGTTTTCGACATTGCGCAATAAATAAAGATGAGAAAGGTAAACCGATGTCGCGAACAGGTAGAGGAGCTCGAGCGCAACATAATGATACCACTTAGGAGGGACCATAGCATTCTTTTTAAGAAAGTTATTTGCAAAAGGGATCACAAACTTAAAAAAAATGCTTCAAATGACTCTTGTATTGCGCATTGTGACAGTATATACGCGATTTAATCGTTTTCGACATTGCGCAAAAAATAAAGATGAGAAAGGTAAACCGATGGCGCGAACAGATAGAGGAGCTCGAGCGCAACATAATGATACTACTTAGGAGACAATAGCATTCTTTTAAGAAGTTATTGCAAATGGGATCACAAACTAAAAAAAATGCTTCAAATGACTCTTGTATTGCGCACTATGACAGTATATAGGCAATTTAATCGTTTTCGACACAGCGCAATAAATAAAGATGAGAAGGTAAACCGATGGCGCGAACACATAGAGGGAGCTCGAGCGCAACATAATGATACCACTTAGGAGACCATAGCATCTTTTAAGAAAGATATTTGCACATGGGATCACAAACTAAAAAAAAATGCTTCAAATGACTCTTGTATTGCGCATTATGACAGTATATACGCGATTTAATCGTTTTCGACATTGCGCAATAAATAAGATGAGAAAGGTAAAACCGATGGCGCGAACAGATAGAGGAGCTCGAGCGCAACATAATGAGACTACTTAGGAGACAATAGCATTCTTTTCAGAAAGTTATTTGCAAATGGGATCACAAACTAAAAAAAAATGCTTCAAATGACTCTTGTATTGCGCATTATGACAGTATATACGCGATTTAATCGTTTCGACATTGCGCAATAACAAAAGATGAGAAGGTAAAAACCGATGTCGCGAACAGGTAGAGGAGCTCGAGCGCAACATAATGATACTACTTAGGAGACCATAGCATTCTTTTAAGAAAGTTATTTGCAAAAAGGATCACAAACTAAAAAAAAATGCTTCAAATGACTCTTGTATTGCGCATTATGACAGTATATACGCGATTTAATCGTTTTCGACATTGCGCAAAAAATAAAGATGAGAAAGGTAAACCGATGGCGCGAACAGATAGAGGAGCTCGAGCGCAACATAATGATACTACTTAGGAGACAATAGCTTTCTTTTTAAGAAAGTTATTTGCAAATGGGATCACAAACTAAAAAAAAATGCTTCAAATGACTCTTGTATTGCGCATTATGACAGTATATACGCGATTTAATCGTTTTCGACATTGTGCAATAAATAAAGATGATAAAGGTAAAAACCGATGGCGCGAACAGATAGAGGAGCTCGAGCGCAAACATAATGATACCACTTAGGAGACCATAGCATTCTTTTTAAGAAAGTTATTTGCAAAAGGGATCACAAACTAAAAAAAAAGCTTCAAATGACTCTTGTATTGCGCATTATGACAGTATATACGCGATTTAATCGTTTTCGACATTGCGCAATAAATAAAGATGAGAAAGGTAAACCGATGGCGCGAACAGATAGAGGAGCTCGAGCGCAACATAATGATACCACTTAGGAGACCATAGCATTCTTTTTAAGAAAGTTATTTGCACATGGGATCACAAACTAAAAAATGCTTCAAATGACTCTTCTATTATGCACTATTGACAGTATATACGCGATTTAATCGTTTTCGACATTGCGCAATAAATAAAGATGAGAAAGGTAAACCGATGTCGCGAACAGGTAGAGGAGCTCGAGCGCAACATAATGATACCACTTAGGAGACCATAGCATTCTTTTTAAGAAAGTTATTTGCAAATGGGATCACAAACTAAAAAAAAAATGCTTCAAATGACTCTTGTATTGCGCATTATGACAGTATATACGCGATTTAATCGTTTTCGACATTGCGCAATAAATAAAGATGAGAAAGGTAAAAACCGATGGCGCGAACAGATAGAGGAGCTCGAGCGCAACATATGATACCACTTAGGAGACCATAGCATTCTTTTAAGAAAGATATTTGCACATGGAATCACAAACTAAAAAAATGCTACAAATGACTCTTCTACTATGCACTATTGACAGTATATACGCGATTTAATCGTTTTCGACATTGCGCAATAAATAAAGTTGAGAAAGGTAACCGATGGCGCGAACAGGTAGAGGAGCTCGAGCGCAACATAATGATACCACTTAGGAAACCATAGCATTCTTTTTAAGAAAGTTATTTGCAAATGGGATCACAAACTAAAAAAAAATGCTTCAAATGACTCTTGTATTGCGCATTATGACAGTATATACGCGATTTAATCGTTTTCGACATTGCGCAATAAATAAAGATGAGAAAGGTAAACCGATGGCGCGAACAGATAGAGGAGCTCGAGCGCAACATAATGATACTACTTAGGAGACAATAGCATTCTTTTTAAGAAAGTTATTTGCAAATGGGATCACAAACTAAAAAAAATGCTTCAAATGACTCTTGTATTGCGCATTATGACAGTATATACGCGATTTAATCGTTTTCGACATTGCGCAATAAATAAAGATGAGAAAGGTAAACGATGGCGCGAACAGATAGAGCTCGAGCGCAACATAATGATACCACTTAGGAGACCATAGCATTCTTTTTAAGAAAGTTATTTGCACATGGGATCACAAACTAAAAAATGCTTCAAATGACTCTTCTATATGCACTATTGACAGTATATACGCGATTTAATCGTTTTCGACATTGCGCAATAAATAAAGATGAGAAAGGTAAAAACCGATGGCGCGAACAGATAGAGGAGCTCGAGCGCAACATAATGATACCACTTAGGAGACCATAGCATTCTTTTTAAGAAAGATATTTGCACATGGGATCACAAACTAAAAAAATGCTACAAATGACTCTTCTACTATGCACTATTGACAGTATATACGCGATTTAATCGTTTTCGACATTGCGCAATAAATTAAGATGAGAAAGGTAAACCGATGTCGCGAACAGGTAGAGGAGCTCGAGCGCACATAATGATACCACTTAGGAGACCATAGCATTCTTTTAAGAAAGATATTTGCACATGGGATCACAAACTAAAAAAATGCTACAAATGACTCTTCTACTATTCACTATTGACAGTATATAGGCGATTTAATCGTTTTCGACATTGCGCAATAAATAAAGATGAGAAAGGTAAAAACCGATGGCGCGAACAGATAGAGGGAGCTCGAGCGCAACATAATGATACCACTTAGGAGACCATAGCATTCTTTTTAAGAAAGATATTTGCACATGGGAATCACAAACTAAAAAAATGCTACAAATGACTCTTCTACTATGCACTATTGACAGTATATACGCGATTTAATCGTTTTCGACATTGCGCAATAAATAAAGATGAGAAAGGTTAAACCGATGGCGCGAACAGGTAGAGGTGCTCGAGCGCAACATAATGATACCACTTAGGAAACCATAGCATTCTTTTTAAGAAAGTTATTTGCAAATGGGATCACAAACTAAAAAAAAATGCTTCAAATGACTCTTGTATTGCGCATTATGACAGTATATACGCGATTTAATCGTTTTCGACATTGCGCAATAAATAAAGATGAGAAAGGTAAAAACCGATGGCGCGAACAGATAGAGGAGCTCGAGCGCAACATAATGATACCACTTAGGAGACCATAGCATTCTTTTTAAGAAAGATATTTGCACATGGGATCACAAACTAAAAAAATGCTACAAATGACTCTTCTACTATGCACTATTGACAGTATATACGCGATTTAATCGTTTTCGACATTGCGCAATAAATAAAGATGAGAAAGGTAAACCGATGTCGCGAACAGGTAGAGGAGCTCGAGCGCAACATAATGATACCACTTAGGAGACCATAGCATTCTTTTTAAGAAAGTTATTTGCAAAAGGGATCACAAACTTAAAAAAAATGCTTCAAATGACTCTTGTATTGCGCATTGTGACAGTATATACGCGATTTAATCGTTTTCGACATTGCGCAAAAAATAAAGATGAGAAAGGTAAACCGATGGCGCGAACAGATAGAGGAGCTCGAGCGCAACATAATGATACTACTTAGGAGACAATAGCATTCTTTTTAAGAAAGTTATTTGCAAATGGGATCACAAACTAAAAAAAATGCTTCAAATGACTCTTGTATTGCGCACTATGACAGTATATAGGCAATTTAATCGTTTTCGACACAGCGCAATAAATAAAGATGAGAAAGGTAAACCGATGGCGCGAACACATAGAGGAGCTCGAGCGCAACATAATGATACTACTTAGGAGACAATAGCATTCTTTTTAAGAAAGTTATTTGCAAATGGGATCACAAACTAAAAAAAAATGCTTCAAATGACTCTTGTATTGCGCATTATGACAGTATATACGCGATTTAATCGTTTTCGACATTGCGCAATAAATAAAGATGAGAAAGGTAAAAACCGATGGCGCGAACAGATAGAGGAGCTCGAGCGCAACATAATGATACTACTTAGGAGACCATAGCATTCTTTTTAAGAAAGATATTTGCACATGGAATCACAAACTAAAAAAATGCTACAAATGACTCTTCTACTATGCACTATTGACAGTATATACGCGATTTAATCGTTTTCGACATTGCGCAATAAATAAAGATGAGAAAGGTAAACCGATGGCGCGAACAGGTGAGGAGCTCGAGCGCAACATAATGATACCACTTAGGAAACCATAGCATTCTTTTTAAGAAAGTTATTTGCAAATGGGATCACAAACTAAAAAAAAATGCTTCAAATGACTCTTGTATTGCGCATTATGACAGTATATACGCGATTTAATCGTTTTCGACATTGCGCAATAAATAAAGATGAGAAAGGTAAAAACCGATGGCGCGAACAGATAGAGGAGCTCGAGCGCAACATAATGATACCACTTAGGAGACCATAGCATTCTTTTTAAGAAAGTTATTTGCACATGGGATCACAAACTAAAAAAATGCTACAAATGACTCTTCTACTATGCACTATTGACAGTATATACGCGATTTAATCGTTTTCGACATTGCGCAATAAATAAAGATGAGAAAGGTAAACCGATGTCGCGAACAGGTAGAGGAGCTCGAGCGCAACATAATGATACCACTTAGGAGACCATAGCATTCTTTTTAAGAAAGATATTTGCACATGGGATCACAAACTAAAAAAATGCTACAAATGACTCTTCTACTATGCACTATTGACAGTATATACGCGATTTAATCGTTTTCGACATTGCGCAATAAATAAAGATGAGAAAGGTAAACCGATGTCGCGAACAGGTAGAGGAGCTCGAGCGCAACATAATGATACCACTTAGGAGACCATAGCATTCTTTTTAAGAAAGATATTTGCACATGGGATCACAAACTAAAAAAATGCTACAAATGACTCTTCTACTATTCACTATTGACAGTATATAGGCGATTTAATCGTTTTCGACATTGCGCAATAAATAAAGATGAGAAAGGTAAAAACCGATGGCGCGAACAGATAGAGGAGCTCGAGCGCAACATAATGATACCACTTAGGAGACCATAGCATTCTTTTTAAGAAAGATATTTGCACATGGAATCACAAACTAAAAAAATGCTACAAATGACTCTTCTACTATGCACTATTGACAGTATATACGCGATTTAATCGTTTTCGACATTGCGCAATAAATAAAGATGAGAAAGGTAAACCGATGGCGCGAACAGGTAGAGGAGCTCGAGCGCAACATAATGATACCACTTAGGAAACCATAGCATTCTTTTTAAGAAAGTTATTTGCAAATGGGATCACAAACTAAAAAAAAATGCTTCAAATGACTCTTGTATTGCGCATTATGACAGTATATACGCGATTTAATCGTTTTCGACATTGCGCAATAAATAAAGATGAGAAAGGTAAAAACCGATGGCGCGAACAGATAGAGGAGCTCGAGCGCAACATAATGATACCACTTAGGAGACCATAGCATTCTTTTTAAGAAAGATATTTGCACATGGGATCACAAACTAAAAAAATGCTACAAATGACTCTTCTACTATGCACTATTGACAGTATATACGCGATTTAATCGTTTTCGACATTGCGCAATAAATAAAGATGAGAAAGGTAAACCGATGTCGCGAACAGGTAGAGGAGCTCGAGCGCAACATAATGATACCACTTAGGAGACCATAGCATTCTTTTTAAGAAAGTTATTTGCAAAAGGGATCACAAACTTAAAAAAAATGCTTCAAATGACTCTTGTATTGCGCATTGTGACAGTATATACGCGATTTAATCGTTTTCGACATTGCGCAAAAAATAAAGATGAGAAAGGTAAACCGATGGCGCGAACAGATAGAGGAGCTCGAGCGCAACATAATGATACTACTTAGGAGACAATAGCATTCTTTTTAAGAAAGTTATTTGCAAATGGGATCACAAACTAAAAAAAATGCTTCAAATGACTCTTGTATTGCGCACTATGACAGTATATAGGCAATTTAATCGTTTTCGACACAGCGCAATAAATAAAGATGAGAAAGGTAAACCGATGGCGCGAACACATAGAGGAGCTCGAGCGCAACATAATGATACCACTTAGGAGACCATAGCATTCTTTTTAAGAAAGATATTTGCACATGGGATCACAAACTAAAAAAAAATGCTTCAAATGACTCTTGTATTGCGCATTATGACAGTATATACGCGATTTAATCGTTTTCGACATTGCGCAATAAATAAAGATGAGAAAGGTAAACCGATGTCGCGAACAGGTAGAGGAGCTCGAGCGCAACATAATGATACCACTTAGGAGACCATAGCATTCTTTTTAAGAAAGTTATTTGCAAATGGGATCACAAACTAAAAAAAAATGCTTCAAATGACTCTTGTATTGCGCATTATGACAGTATATACGCGATTTAATCGTTTTCGACATTGCGCAATAAATAAAGATGAGAAAGGTAAAAACCGATGGCGCGAACAGATAGAGGAGCTCGAGCGCAACATAATGATACCACTTAGGAGACCATAGCATTCTTTTTAAGAAAGATATTTGCACATGGAATCACAAACTAAAAAAATGCTACAAATGACTCTTCTACTATGCACTATTGACAGTATATACGCGATTTAATCGTTTTCGACATTGCGCAATAAATAAAGTTGAGAAAGGTAAACCGATGGCACGAACAGGTAGAGGAGCTCGAGCGCAACATAATGATACCACTTAGGAAACCATAGCATTCTTTTTAAGAAAGTTATTTGCAAATGGGATCACAAACTAAAAAAAAATGCTTCAAATGACTCTTGTATTGCGCATTATGACAGTATATACGCGATTTAATCGTTTTCGACATTGCGCAATAAATAAAGATGAGAAAGGTAAACCGATGGCGCGAACAGATAGAGGAGCTCGAGCGCAACATAATGATACTACTTAGGAGACAATAGCATTCTTTTTAAGAAAGTTATTTGCAAATGGGATCACAAACTAAAAAAAATGCTTCAAATGACTCTTGTATTGCGCATTATGACAGTATATACGCGATTTAATCGTTTTCGACATTGCGCAATAAATAAAGATGAGAAAGGTAAACCGATGGCGCGAACAGATAGAGGAGCTCGAGCGCAACATAATGATACCACTTAGGAGACCATAGCATTCTTTTTAAGAAAGTTATTTGCACATGGGATCACAAACTAAAAAATGCTTCAAATGACTCTTCTATTATGCACTATTGACAGTATATACGCGATTTAATCGTTTTCGACATTGCGCAATAAATAAAGATGAGAAAGGTAAACCGATGTCGCGAACAGGTAGAGGAGCTCGAGCGCAACATAATGATACCACTTAGGAGACCATAGCATTCTTTTTAAGAAAGTTATTTGCAAATGGGATCACAAACTAAAAAAAAATGCTTCAAATGACTCTTGTATTGCGCATTATGACAGTATATACGCGATTTAATCGTTTTCGACATTGCGCAATAAATAAAGATGAGAAAGGTAAAAACCGATGGCGCGAACAGATAGAGGAGCTCGAGCGCAACATAATGATACCACTTAGGAGACCATAGCATTCTTTTTAAGAAAGATATTTGCACATGGAATCACAAACTAAAAAAATGCTACAAATGACTCTTCTACTATGCACTATTGACAGTATATACGCGATTTAATCGTTTTCGACATTGCGCAATAAATAAAGTTGAGAAAGGTAAACCGATGGCGCGAACAGGTAGAGGAGCTCGAGCGCAACATAATGATACCACTTAGGAAACCATAGCATTCTTTTTAAGAAAGATATTTGCACATGGAATCACAAACTAAAAAAATGCTACAAATGACTCTTCTACTATGCACTATTGACAGTATATACGCGATTTAATCGTTTTCGACATTGCGCAATAAATAAAGATGAGAAAGGTAAACCGATGGCGCGAACAGGTAGAGGTGCTCGAGCGCAACATAATGATACCACTTAGGAAACCATAGCATTCTTTTTAAGAAAGTTATTTGCAAATGGGATCACAAACTAAAAAAAAATGCTTCAAATGACTCTTGTATTGCGCATTATGACAGTATATACGCGATTTAATCGTTTTCGACATTGCGCAATAAATAAAGATGAGAAAGGTAAAAACCGATGGCGCGAACAGATAGAGGAGCTCGAGCGCAACATAATGATACCACTTAGGAGACCATAGCATTCTTTTTAAGAAAGATATTTGCACATGGGATCACAAACTAAAAAAATGCTACAAATGACTCTTCTACTATGCACTATTGACAGTATATACGCGATTTAATCGTTTTCGACATTGCGCAATAAATAAAGATGAGAAAGGTAAACCGATGTCGCGAACAGGTAGAGGAGCTCGAGCGCAACATAATGATACCACTTAGGAGACCATAGCATTCTTTTTAAGAAAGTTATTTGCAAAAGGGATCACAAACTTAAAAAAAATGCTTCAAATGACTCTTGTATTGCGCATTGTGACAGTATATACGCGATTTAATCGTTTTCGACATTGCGCAAAAAATAAAGATGAGAAAGGTAAACCGATGGCGCGAACAGATAGAGGAGCTCGAGCGCAACATAATGATACTACTTAGGAGACAATAGCATTCTTTTTAAGAAAGTTATTTGCAAATGGGATCACAAACTAAAAAAAATGCTTCAAATGACTCTTGTATTGCGCACTATGACAGTATATAGGCAATTTAATCGTTTTCGACACAGCGCAATAAATAAAGATGAGAAAGGTAAACCGATGGCGCGAACACATAGAGGAGCTCGAGCGCAACATAATGATACTACTTAGGAGACAATAGCATTCTTTTTAAGAAAGTTATTTGCAAATGGGATCACAAACTAAAAAAAAATGCTTCAAATGACTCTTGTATTGCGCATTATGACAGTATATACGCGATTTAATCGTTTTCGACATTGCGCAATAAATAAAGATGAGAAAGGTAAAAACCGATGGCGCGAACAGATAGAGGAGCTCGAGCGCAACATAATGATACTACTTAGGAGACCATAGCATTCTTTTTAAGAAAGATATTTGCACATGGAATCACAAACTAAAAAAATGCTACAAATGACTCTTCTACTATGCACTATTGACAGTATATACGCGATTTAATCGTTTTCGACATTGCGCAATAAATAAAGATGAGAAAGGTAAACCGATGGCGCGAACAGGTGAGGAGCTCGAGCGCAACATAATGATACCACTTAGGAAACCATAGCATTCTTTTTAAGAAAGTTATTTGCAAATGGGATCACAAACTAAAAAAAAATGCTTCAAATGACTCTTGTATTGCGCATTATGACAGTATATACGCGATTTAATCGTTTTCGACATTGCGCAATAAATAAAGATGAGAAAGGTAAAAACCGATGGCGCGAACAGATAGAGGAGCTCGAGCGCAACATAATGATACCACTTAGGAGACCATAGCATTCTTTTTAAGAAAGTTATTTGCACATGGGATCACAAACTAAAAAAATGCTACAAATGACTCTTCTACTATGCACTATTGACAGTATATACGCGATTTAATCGTTTTCGACATTGCGCAATAAATAAAGATGAGAAAGGTAAACCGATGTCGCGAACAGGTAGAGGAGCTCGAGCGCAACATAATGATACCACTTAGGAGACCATAGCATTCTTTTTAAGAAAGATATTTGCACATGGGATCACAAACTAAAAAAATGCTACAAATGACTCTTCTACTATGCACTATTGACAGTATATACGCGATTTAATCGTTTTCGACATTGCGCAATAAATAAAGATGAGAAAGGTAAACCGATGTCGCGAACAGGTAGAGGAGCTCGAGCGCAACATAATGATACCACTTAGGAGACCATAGCATTCTTTTTAAGAAAGATATTTGCACATGGGATCACAAACTAAAAAAATGCTACAAATGACTCTTCTACTATTCACTATTGACAGTATATAGGCGATTTAATCGTTTTCGACATTGCGCAATAAATAAAGATGAGAAAGGTAAAAACCGATGGCGCGAACAGATAGAGGAGCTCGAGCGCAACATAATGATACCACTTAGGAGACCATAGCATTCTTTTTAAGAAAGATATTTGCACATGGAATCACAAACTAAAAAAATGCTACAAATGACTCTTCTACTATGCACTATTGACAGTATATACGCGATTTAATCGTTTTCGACATTGCGCAATAAATAAAGATGAGAAAGGTAAACCGATGGCGCGAACAGGTAGAGGAGCTCGAGCGCAACATAATGATACCACTTAGGAAACCATAGCATTCTTTTTAAGAAAGTTATTTGCAAATGGGATCACAAACTAAAAAAAAATGCTTCAAATGACTCTTGTATTGCGCATTATGACAGTATATACGCGATTTAATCGTTTTCGACATTGCGCAATAAATAAAGATGAGAAAGGTAAAAACCGATGGCGCGAACAGATAGAGGAGCTCGAGCGCAACATAATGATACCACTTAGGAGACCATAGCATTCTTTTTAAGAAAGATATTTGCACATGGGATCACAAACTAAAAAAATGCTACAAATGACTCTTCTACTATGCACTATTGACAGTATATACGCGATTTAATCGTTTTCGACATTGCGCAATAAATAAAGATGAGAAAGGTAAACCGATGTCGCGAACAGGTAGAGGAGCTCGAGCGCAACATAATGATACCACTTAGGAGACCATAGCATTCTTTTTAAGAAAGTTATTTGCAAAAGGGATCACAAACTTAAAAAAAATGCTTCAAATGACTCTTGTATTGCGCATTGTGACAGTATATACGCGATTTAATCGTTTTCGACATTGCGCAAAAAATAAAGATGAGAAAGGTAAACCGATGGCGCGAACAGATAGAGGAGCTCGAGCGCAACATAATGATACTACTTAGGAGACAATAGCATTCTTTTTAAGAAAGTTATTTGCAAATGGGATCACAAACTAAAAAAAATGCTTCAAATGACTCTTGTATTGCGCACTATGACAGTATATAGGCAATTTAATCGTTTTCGACACAGCGCAATAAATAAAGATGAGAAAGGTAAACCGATGGCGCGAACACATAGAGGAGCTCGAGCGCAACATAATGATACCACTTAGGAGACCATAGCATTCTTTTTAAGAAAGATATTTGCACATGGGATCACAAACTAAAAAAAAATGCTTCAAATGACTCTTGTATTGCGCATTATGACAGTATATACGCGATTTAATCGTTTTCGACATTGCGCAATAAATAAAGATGAGAAAGGTAAACCGATGTCGCGAACAGGTAGAGGAGCTCGAGCGCAACATAATGATACCACTTAGGAGACCATAGCATTCTTTTTAAGAAAGTTATTTGCAAATGGGATCACAAACTAAAAAAAAATGCTTCAAATGACTCTTGTATTGCGTATTATGACAGTATATACGCGATTTAATCGTTTTCGACATTGCGCAATAAATAAAGATGAGAAAGGTAAAAACCGATGGCGCGAACAGATAGAGGAGCTCGAGCGCAACATAATGATACCACTTAGGAGACCATAGCATTCTTTTTAAGAAAGATATTTGCACATGGAATCACAAACTAAAAAAATGCTACAAATGACTCTTCTACTATGCACTATTGACAGTATATACGCGATTTAATCGTTTTCGACATTGCGCAATAAATAAAGTTGAGAAAGGTAAACCGATGGCACGAACAGGTAGAGGAGCTCGAGCGCAACATAATGATACCACTTAGGAAACCATAGCATTCTTTTTAAGAAAGTTATTTGCAAATGGGATCACAAACTAAAAAAAAATGCTTCAAATGACTCTTGTATTGCGCATTATGACAGTATATACGCGATTTAATCGTTTTCGACATTGCGCAATAAATAAAGATGAGAAAGGTAAAAACCGATGGCGCGAACAGATAGAGGAGCTCGAGCGCAACATAATGATACCACTTAGGAGACCATAGCATTCTTTTTAAGAAAGTTATTTGCACATGGGATCACAAACTAAAAAAATGCTACAAATGACTCTTCTACTATGCACTATTGACAGTATATACGCGATTTAATCGTTTTCGACATTGCGCAATAAATAAAGATGAGAAAGGTAAACCGATGTCGCGAACAGGTAGAGGAGCTCGAGCGCAACATAATGATACCACTTAGGAGACCATAGCATTCTTTTTAAGAAAGATATTTGCACATGGGATCACAAACTAAAAAAATGCTACAAATGACTCTTCTACTATGCACTATTGACAGTATATACGCGATTTAATCGTTTTCGACATTGCGCAATAAATAAAGATGAGAAAGGTAAACCGATGTCGCGAACAGGTAGAGGAGCTCGAGCGCAACATAATGATACCACTTAGGAGACCATAGCATTCTTTTTAAGAAAGATATTTGCACATGGGATCACAAACTAAAAAAATGCTACAAATGACTCTTCTACTATTCACTATTGACAGTATATAGGCGATTTAATCGTTTTCGACATTGCGCAATAAATAAAGATGAGAAAGGTAAAAACCGATGGCGCGAACAGATAGAGGAGCTCGAGCGCAACATAATGATACCACTTAGGAGACCATAGCATTCTTTTTAAGAAAGATATTTGCACATGGAATCACAAACTAAAAAAATGCTACAAATGACTCTTCTACTATGCACTATTGACAGTATATACGCGATTTAATCGTTTTCGACATTGCGCAATAAATAAAGATGAGAAAGGTAAACCGATGGCGCGAACAGGTAGAGGAGCTCGAGCGCAACATAATGATACCACTTAGGAAACCATAGCATTCTTTTTAAGAAAGTTATTTGCAAATGGGATCACAAACTAAAAAAAAATGCTTCAAATGACTCTTGTATTGCGCATTATGACAGTATATACGCGATTTAATCGTTTTCGACATTGCGCAATAAATAAAGATGAGAAAGGTAAAAACCGATGGCGCGAACAGATAGAGGAGCTCGAGCGCAACATAATGATACCACTTAGGAGACCATAGCATTCTTTTTAAGAAAGATATTTGCACATGGGATCACAAACTAAAAAAATGCTACAAATGACTCTTCTACTATGCACTATTGACAGTATATACGCGATTTAATCGTTTTCGACATTGCGCAATAAATAAAGATGAGAAAGGTAAACCGATGTCGCGAACAGGTAGAGGAGCTCGAGCGCAACATAATGATACCACTTAGGAGACCATAGCATTCTTTTTAAGAAAGTTATTTGCAAAAGGGATCACAAACTTAAAAAAAATGCTTCAAATGACTCTTGTATTGCGCATTGTGACAGTATATACGCGATTTAATCGTTTTCGACATTGCGCAAAAAATAAAGATGAGAAAGGTAAACCGATGGCGCGAACAGATAGAGGAGCTCGAGCGCAACATAATGATACTACTTAGGAGACAATAGCATTCTTTTTAAGAAAGTTATTTGCAAATGGGATCACAAACTAAAAAAAATGCTTCAAATGACTCTTGTATTGCGCACTATGACAGTATATAGGCAATTTAATCGTTTTCGACACAGCGCAATAAATAAAGATGAGAAAGGTAAACCGATGGCGCGAACACATAGAGGAGCTCGAGCGCAACATAATGATACCACTTAGGAGACCATAGCATTCTTTTTAAGAAAGATATTTGCACATGGGATCACAAACTAAAAAAAAATGCTTCAAATGACTCTTGTATTGCGCATTATGACAGTATATACGCGATTTAATCGTTTTCGACATTGCGCAATAAATAAAGATGAGAAAGGTAAACCGATGTCGCGAACAGGTAGAGGAGCTCGAGCGCAACATAATGATACCACTTAGGAGACCATAGCATTCTTTTTAAGAAAGTTATTTGCAAATGGGATCACAAACTAAAAAAAAATGCTTCAAATGACTCTTGTATTGCGTATTATGACAGTATATACGCGATTTAATCGTTTTCGACATTGCGCAATAAATAAAGATGAGAAAGGTAAAAACCGATGGCGCGAACAGATAGAGGAGCTCGAGCGCAACATAATGATACCACTTAGGAGACCATAGCATTCTTTTTAAGAAAGATATTTGCACATGGAATCACAAACTAAAAAAATGCTACAAATGACTCTTCTACTATGCACTATTGACAGTATATACGCGATTTAATCGTTTTCGACATTGCGCAATAAATAAAGTTGAGAAAGGTAAACCGATGGCACGAACAGGTAGAGGAGCTCGAGCGCAACATAATGATACCACTTAGGAAACCATAGCATTCTTTTTAAGAAAGTTATTTGCAAATGGGATCACAAACTAAAAAAAAATGCTTCAAATGACTCTTGTATTGCGCATTATGACAGTATATACGCGATTTAATCGTTTTCGACATTGCGCAATAAATAAAGATGAGAAAGGTAAACCGATGGCGCGAACAGATAGAGGAGCTCGAGCGCAACATAATGATACTACTTAGGAGACAATAGCATTCTTTTTAAGAAAGTTATTTGCAAATGGGATCACAAACTAAAAAAAATGCTTCAAATGACTCTTGTATTGCGCATTATGACAGTATATACGCGATTTAATCGTTTTCGACATTGCGCAATAAATAAAGATGAGAAAGGTAAACCGATGGCGCGAACAGATAGAGGAGCTCGAGCGCAACATAATGATACCACTTAGGAGACCATAGCATTCTTTTTAAGAAAGTTATTTGCACATGGGATCACAAACTAAAAAATGCTTCAAATGACTCTTCTATTATGCACTATTGACAGTATATACGCGATTTAATCGTTTTCGACATTGCGCAATAAATAAAGATGAGAAAGGTAAAAACCGATGGCGCGAACAGATAGAGGAGCTCGAGCGCAACATAATGATACCACTTAGGAGACCATAGCATTCTTTTTAAGAAAGATATTTGCACATGGGATCACAAACTAAAAAAATGCTACAAATGACTCTTCTACTATGCACTATTGACAGTATATACGCGATTTAATCGTTTTCGACATTGCGCAATAAATAAAGATGAGAAAGGTAAACCGATGTCGCGAACAGGTAGAGGAGCTCGAGCGCAACATAATGATACCACTTAGGAGACCATAGCATTCTTTTTAAGAAAGATATTTGCACATGGGATCACAAACTAAAAAAATGCTACAAATGACTCTTCTACTATTCACTATTGACAGTATATAGGCGATTTAATCGTTTTCGACATTGCGCAATAAATAAAGATGAGAAAGGTAAAAACCGATGGCGCGAACAGATAGAGGAGCTCGAGCGCAACATAATGATACCACTTAGGAGACCATAGCATTCTTTTTAAGAAAGATATTTGCACATGGAATCACAAACTAAAAAAATGCTACAAATGACTCTTCTACTATGCACTATTGACAGTATATACGCGATTTAATCGTTTTCGACATTGCGCAATAAATAAAGATGAGAAAGGTAAACCGATGGCGCGAACAGGTAGAGGTGCTCGAGCGCAACATAATGATACTACTTAGGAGACCATAGCATTCTTTTTAAGAAAGTTATTTGCAAATGGGATCACAAACTAAAAAAAAATGCTTCAAATGACTCTTGTATTGCGCATTATGACAGTATATACGCGATTTAATCGTTTTCGACACAGCGCAATAAATAAAGATGAGAAAGGTAAAAACCGATGGCGCGAACAGATAGAGGAGCTCGAGCGCAACATAATGATACCACTTAGGAGACCATAGCATTCTTTTTAAGAAAGTTATTTGCAAAAGGGATCACAAACTAAAAAAAAATGCTTCAAATGACTCTTGTATTGCGCATTATGACAGTATATACGCGATTTAATCGTTTTCGACATTGCGCAATAAATAAAGATGAGAAAGGTAAACCGATGGCGCGAACAGATAGAGGAGCTCGAGCGCAACATAATGATACCACTTAGGAGACCATAGCATTCTTTTTAAGAAAGTTATTTGCACATGGGATCACAAACTAAAAAATGCTTCAAATGACTCTTCTATTATGCACTATTGACAGTATATACGCGATTTAATCGTTTTCGACATTGCGCAATAAATAAAGATGAGAAAGGTAAACCGATGTCGCGAACAGGTAGAGGAGCTCGAGCGCAACATAATGATACCACTTAGGAGACCATAGCATTCTTTTTAAGAAAGTTATTTGCAAATGGGATCACAAACTAAAAAAAAATGCTTCAAATGACTCTTGTATTGCGCATTATGACAGTATATACGCGATTTAATCGTTTTCGACATTGCGCAATAAATAAAGATGAGAAAGGTAAAAACCGATGGCGCGAACAGATAGAGGAGCTCGAGCGCAACATAATGATACCACTTAGGAGACCATAGCATTCTTTTTAAGAAAGATATTTGCACATGGAATCACAAACTAAAAAAATGCTACAAATGACTCTTCTACTATGCACTATTGACAGTATATACGCGATTTAATCGTTTTCGACATTGCGCAATAAATAAAGATGAGAAAGGTAAACCGATGGCGCGAACAGGTAGAGGAGCTCGAGCGCAACATAATGATACCACTTAGGAAACCATAGCATTCTTTTTAAGAAAGTTATTTGCAAATGGGATCACAAACTAAAAAAAAATGCTTCAAATGACTCTTGTATTGCGCATTATGACAGTATATACGCGATTTAATCGTTTTCGACATTGCGCAATAAATAAAGATGAGAAAGGTAAAAACCGATGGCGCGAACAGATAGAGGAGCTCGAGCGCAACATAATGATACCACTTAGGAGACCATAGCATTCTTTTTAAGAAAGTTATTTGCACATGGGATCACAAACTAAAAAAATGCTACAAATGACTCTTCTACTATGCACTATTGACAGTATATACGCGATTTAATCGTTTTCGACATTGCGCAATAAATAAAGATGAGAAAGGTAAACCGATGTCGCGAACAGGTAGAGGAGCTCGAGCGCAACATAATGATACCACTTAGGAGACCATAGCATTCTTTTTAAGAAAGATATTTGCACATGGGATCACAAACTAAAAAAATGCTACAAATGACTCTTCTACTATTCACTATTGACAGTATATAGGCGATTTAATCGTTTTCGACATTGCGCAATAAATAAAGATGAGAAAGGTAAAAACCGATGGCGCGAACAGATAGAGGAGCTCGAGCGCAACATAATGATACCACTTAGGAGACCATAGCATTCTTTTTAAGAAAGATATTTGCACATGGAATCACAAACTAAAAAAATGCTACAAATGACTCTTCTACTATGCACTATTGACAGTATATACGCGATTTAATCGTTTTCGACATTGCGCAATAAATAAAGATGAGAAAGGTAAACCGATGGCGCGAACAGGTAGAGGAGCTCGAGCGCAACATAATGATACCACTTAGGAAACCATAGCATTCTTTTTAAGAAAGTTATTTGCAAATGGGATCACAAACTAAAAAAAAATGCTTCAAATGACTCTTGTATTGCGCATTATGACAGTATATACGCGATTTAATCGTTTTCGACATTGCGCAATAAATAAAGATGAGAAAGGTAAAAACCGATGGCGCGAACAGATAGAGGAGCTCGAGCGCAACATAATGATACCACTTAGGAGACCATAGCATTCTTTTTAAGAAAGATATTTGCACATGGGATCACAAACTAAAAAAATGCTACAAATGACTCTTCTACTATGCACTATTGACAGTATATACGCGATTTAATCGTTTTCGACATTGCGCAATAAATAAAGATGAGAAAGGTAAACCGATGTCGCGAACAGGTAGAGGAGCTCGAGCGCAACATAATGATACCACTTAGGAGACCATAGCATTCTTTTTAAGAAAGTTATTTGCAAAAGGGATCACAAACTTAAAAAAAATGCTTCAAATGACTCTTGTATTGCGCATTGTGACAGTATATACGCGATTTAATCGTTTTCGACATTGCGCAAAAAATAAAGATGAGAAAGGTAAACCGATGGCGCGAACAGATAGAGGAGCTCGAGCGCAACATAATGATACTACTTAGGAGACAATAGCATTCTTTTTAAGAAAGTTATTTGCAAATGGGATCACAAACTAAAAAAAATGCTTCAAATGACTCTTGTATTGCGCACTATGACAGTATATAGGCAATTTAATCGTTTTCGACACAGCGCAATAAATAAAGATGAGAAAGGTAAACCGATGGCGCGAACACATAGAGGAGCTCGAGCGCAACATAATGATACCACTTAGGAGACCATAGCATTCTTTTTAAGAAAGATATTTGCACATGGGATCACAAAC
Organism: Strongylocentrotus droebachiensis; assembly: GCA_035222895.1. Lineage (NCBI taxonomy): Eukaryota > Metazoa > Echinodermata > Echinoidea > Camarodonta > Strongylocentrotidae > Strongylocentrotus > Strongylocentrotus droebachiensis. The sequence continues at coordinate 46,179 of JAVYIG010005018.1, forward strand.
TAAAAAAAAATGCTTCAAATGACTCTTGTATTGCGCATTATGACAGTATATACGCGATTTAATCGTTTTCGACATTGCGCAATAAATAAAGATGAGAAAGGTAAAAACCGATGGCGCGAACAGATAGAGGAGCTCGAGCGCAACATAATGATACTACTTAGGAGACAATAGCATTCTTTTTCAGAAAGTTATTTGCAAATGGGATCACAAACTAAAAAAAAATGCTTCAAATGACTCTTGTATTGCGCATTATGACAGTATATACGCGATTTAATCGTTTTCGACATTGCGCAATAACAAAAGATGAGAAAGGTAAAAACCGATGTCGCGAACAGGTAGAGGAGCTCGAGCGCAACATAATGATACTACTTAGGAGACCATAGCATTCTTTTTAAGAAAGTTATTTGCAAAAAGGATCACAAACTAAAAAAAAATGCTTCAAATGACTCTTGTATTGCGCATTATGACAGTATATACGCGATTTAATCGTTTTCGACATTGCGCAAAAAATAAAGATGAGAAAGGTAAACCGATGGCGCGAACAGATAGAGGAGCTCGAGCGCAACATAATGATACTACTTAGGAGACAATAGCTTTCTTTTTAAGAAAGTTATTTGCAAATGGGATCACAAACTAAAAAAAAATGCTTCAAATGACTCTTGTATTGCGCATTATGACAGTATATACGCGATTTAATCGTTTTCGACATTGTGCAATAAATAAAGATGATAAAGGTAAAAACCGATGGCGCGAACAGATAGAGGAGCTCGAGCGCAACATAATGATACCACTTAGGAGACCATAGCATTCTTTTTAAGAAAGTTATTTGCAAAAGGGATCACAAACTAAAAAAAAATGCTTCAAATGACTCTTGTATTGCGCATTATGACAGTATATACGCGATTTAATCGTTTTCGACATTGCGCAATAAATAAAGATGAGAAAGGTAAACCGATGGCGCGAACAGATAGAGGAGCTCGAGCGCAACATAATGATACCACTTAGGAGACCATAGCATTCTTTTTAAGAAAGTTATTTGCACATGGGATCACAAACTAAAAAATGCTTCAAATGACTCTTCTATTATGCACTATTGACAGTATATACGCGATTTAATCGTTTTCGACATTGCGCAATAAATAAAGATGAGAAAGGTAAACCGATGTCGCGAACAGGTAGAGGAGCTCGAGCGCAACATAATGATACCACTTAGGAGACCATAGCATTCTTTTTAAGAAAGTTATTTGCAAATGGGATCACAAACTAAAAAAAAATGCTTCAAATGACTCTTGTATTGCGCATTATGACAGTATATACGCGATTTAATCGTTTTCGACATTGCGCAATAAATAAAGATGAGAAAGGTAAAAACCGATGGCGCGAACAGATAGAGGAGCTCGAGCGCAACATAATGATACCACTTAGGAGACCATAGCATTCTTTTTAAGAAAGATATTTGCACATGGAATCACAAACTAAAAAAATGCTACAAATGACTCTTCTACTATGCACTATTGACAGTATATACGCGATTTAATCGTTTTCGACATTGCGCAATAAATAAAGTTGAGAAAGGTAAACCGATGGCGCGAACAGGTAGAGGAGCTCGAGCGCAACATAATGATACCACTTAGGAAACCATAGCATTCTTTTTAAGAAAGTTATTTGCAAATGGGATCACAAACTAAAAAAAAATGCTTCAAATGACTCTTGTATTGCGCATTATGACAGTATATACGCGATTTAATCGTTTTCGACATTGCGCAATAAATAAAGATGAGAAAGGTAAACCGATGGCGCGAACAGATAGAGGAGCTCGAGCGCAACATAATGATACTACTTAGGAGACAATAGCATTCTTTTTAAGAAAGTTATTTGCAAATGGGATCACAAACTAAAAAAAATGCTTCAAATGACTCTTGTATTGCGCATTATGACAGTATATACGCGATTTAATCGTTTTCGACATTGCGCAATAAATAAAGATGAGAAAGGTAAACCGATGGCGCGAACAGATAGAGCTCGAGCGCAACATAATGATACCACTTAGGAGACCATAGCATTCTTTTTAAGAAAGTTATTTGCACATGGGATCACAAACTAAAAAATGCTTCAAATGACTCTTCTATTATGCACTATTGACAGTATATACGCGATTTAATCGTTTTCGACATTGCGCAATAAATAAAGATGAGAAAGGTAAAAACCGATGGCGCGAACAGATAGAGGAGCTCGAGCGCAACATAATGATACCACTTAGGAGACCATAGCATTCTTTTTAAGAAAGATATTTGCACATGGGATCACAAACTAAAAAAATGCTACAAATGACTCTTCTACTATGCACTATTGACAGTATATACGCGATTTAATCGTTTTCGACATTGCGCAATAAATAAAGATGAGAAAGGTAAACCGATGTCGCGAACAGGTAGAGGAGCTCGAGCGCAACATAATGATACCACTTAGGAGACCATAGCATTCTTTTTAAGAAAGATATTTGCACATGGGATCACAAACTAAAAAAATGCTACAAATGACTCTTCTACTATTCACTATTGACAGTATATAGGCGATTTAATCGTTTTCGACATTGCGCAATAAATAAAGATGAGAAAGGTAAAAACCGATGGCGCGAACAGATAGAGGAGCTCGAGCGCAACATAATGATACCACTTAGGAGACCATAGCATTCTTTTTAAGAAAGATATTTGCACATGGAATCACAAACTAAAAAAATGCTACAAATGACTCTTCTACTATGCACTATTGACAGTATATACGCGATTTAATCGTTTTCGACATTGCGCAATAAATAAAGATGAGAAAGGTAAACCGATGGCGCGAACAGGTAGAGGTGCTCGAGCGCAACATAATGATACCACTTAGGAAACCATAGCATTCTTTTTAAGAAAGTTATTTGCAAATGGGATCACAAACTAAAAAAAAATGCTTCAAATGACTCTTGTATTGCGCATTATGACAGTATATACGCGATTTAATCGTTTTCGACATTGCGCAATAAATAAAGATGAGAAAGGTAAAAACCGATGGCGCGAACAGATAGAGGAGCTCGAGCGCAACATAATGATACCACTTAGGAGACCATAGCATTCTTTTTAAGAAAGATATTTGCACATGGGATCACAAACTAAAAAAATGCTACAAATGACTCTTCTACTATGCACTATTGACAGTATATACGCGATTTAATCGTTTTCGACATTGCGCAATAAATAAAGATGAGAAAGGTAAACCGATGTCGCGAACAGGTAGAGGAGCTCGAGCGCAACATAATGATACCACTTAGGAGACCATAGCATTCTTTTTAAGAAAGTTATTTGCAAAAGGGATCACAAACTTAAAAAAAATGCTTCAAATGACTCTTGTATTGCGCATTGTGACAGTATATACGCGATTTAATCGTTTTCGACATTGCGCAAAAAATAAAGATGAGAAAGGTAAACCGATGGCGCGAACAGATAGAGGAGCTCGAGCGCAACATAATGATACTACTTAGGAGACAATAGCATTCTTTTTAAGAAAGTTATTTGCAAATGGGATCACAAACTAAAAAAAATGCTTCAAATGACTCTTGTATTGCGCACTATGACAGTATATAGGCAATTTAATCGTTTTCGACACAGCGCAATAAATAAAGATGAGAAAGGTAAACCGATGGCGCGAACACATAGAGGAGCTCGAGCGCAACATAATGATACTACTTAGGAGACAATAGCATTCTTTTTAAGAAAGTTATTTGCAAATGGGATCACAAACTAAAAAAAAATGCTTCAAATGACTCTTGTATTGCGCATTATGACAGTATATACGCGATTTAATCGTTTTCGACATTGCGCAATAAATAAAGATGAGAAAGGTAAAAACCGATGGCGCGAACAGATAGAGGAGCTCGAGCGCAACATAATGATACTACTTAGGAGACCATAGCATTCTTTTTAAGAAAGATATTTGCACATGGAATCACAAACTAAAAAAATGCTACAAATGACTCTTCTACTATGCACTATTGACAGTATATACGCGATTTAATCGTTTTCGACATTGCGCAATAAATAAAGATGAGAAAGGTAAACCGATGGCGCGAACAGGTGAGGAGCTCGAGCGCAACATAATGATACCACTTAGGAAACCATAGCATTCTTTTTAAGAAAGTTATTTGCAAATGGGATCACAAACTAAAAAAAAATGCTTCAAATGACTCTTGTATTGCGCATTATGACAGTATATACGCGATTTAATCGTTTTCGACATTGCGCAATAAATAAAGATGAGAAAGGTAAAAACCGATGGCGCGAACAGATAGAGGAGCTCGAGCGCAACATAATGATACCACTTAGGAGACCATAGCATTCTTTTTAAGAAAGTTATTTGCACATGGGATCACAAACTAAAAAAATGCTACAAATGACTCTTCTACTATGCACTATTGACAGTATATACGCGATTTAATCGTTTTCGACATTGCGCAATAAATAAAGATGAGAAAGGTAAACCGATGTCGCGAACAGGTAGAGGAGCTCGAGCGCAACATAATGATACCACTTAGGAGACCATAGCATTCTTTTTAAGAAAGATATTTGCACATGGGATCACAAACTAAAAAAATGCTACAAATGACTCTTCTACTATGCACTATTGACAGTATATACGCGATTTAATCGTTTTCGACATTGCGCAATAAATAAAGATGAGAAAGGTAAACCGATGTCGCGAACAGGTAGAGGAGCTCGAGCGCAACATAATGATACCACTTAGGAGACCATAGCATTCTTTTTAAGAAAGATATTTGCACATGGGATCACAAACTAAAAAAATGCTACAAATGACTCTTCTACTATTCACTATTGACAGTATATAGGCGATTTAATCGTTTTCGACATTGCGCAATAAATAAAGATGAGAAAGGTAAAAACCGATGGCGCGAACAGATAGAGGAGCTCGAGCGCAACATAATGATACCACTTAGGAGACCATAGCATTCTTTTTAAGAAAGATATTTGCACATGGAATCACAAACTAAAAAAATGCTACAAATGACTCTTCTACTATGCACTATTGACAGTATATACGCGATTTAATCGTTTTCGACATTGCGCAATAAATAAAGATGAGAAAGGTAAACCGATGGCGCGAACAGGTAGAGGAGCTCGAGCGCAACATAATGATACCACTTAGGAAACCATAGCATTCTTTTTAAGAAAGTTATTTGCAAATGGGATCACAAACTAAAAAAAAATGCTTCAAATGACTCTTGTATTGCGCATTATGACAGTATATACGCGATTTAATCGTTTTCGACATTGCGCAATAAATAAAGATGAGAAAGGTAAAAACCGATGGCGCGAACAGATAGAGGAGCTCGAGCGCAACATAATGATACCACTTAGGAGACCATAGCATTCTTTTTAAGAAAGATATTTGCACATGGGATCACAAACTAAAAAAATGCTACAAATGACTCTTCTACTATGCACTATTGACAGTATATACGCGATTTAATCGTTTTCGACATTGCGCAATAAATAAAGATGAGAAAGGTAAACCGATGTCGCGAACAGGTAGAGGAGCTCGAGCGCAACATAATGATACCACTTAGGAGACCATAGCATTCTTTTTAAGAAAGTTATTTGCAAAAGGGATCACAAACTTAAAAAAAATGCTTCAAATGACTCTTGTATTGCGCATTGTGACAGTATATACGCGATTTAATCGTTTTCGACATTGCGCAAAAAATAAAGATGAGAAAGGTAAACCGATGGCGCGAACAGATAGAGGAGCTCGAGCGCAACATAATGATACTACTTAGGAGACAATAGCATTCTTTTTAAGAAAGTTATTTGCAAATGGGATCACAAACTAAAAAAAATGCTTCAAATGACTCTTGTATTGCGCACTATGACAGTATATAGGCAATTTAATCGTTTTCGACACAGCGCAATAAATAAAGATGAGAAAGGTAAACCGATGGCGCGAACACATAGAGGAGCTCGAGCGCAACATAATGATACCACTTAGGAGACCATAGCATTCTTTTTAAGAAAGATATTTGCACATGGGATCACAAACTAAAAAAAAATGCTTCAAATGACTCTTGTATTGCGCATTATGACAGTATATACGCGATTTAATCGTTTTCGACATTGCGCAATAAATAAAGATGAGAAAGGTAAACCGATGTCGCGAACAGGTAGAGGAGCTCGAGCGCAACATAATGATACCACTTAGGAGACCATAGCATTCTTTTTAAGAAAGTTATTTGCAAATGGGATCACAAACTAAAAAAAAATGCTTCAAATGACTCTTGTATTGCGCATTATGACAGTATATACGCGATTTAATCGTTTTCGACATTGCGCAATAAATAAAGATGAGAAAGGTAAAAACCGATGGCGCGAACAGATAGAGGAGCTCGAGCGCAACATAATGATACCACTTAGGAGACCATAGCATTCTTTTTAAGAAAGATATTTGCACATGGAATCACAAACTAAAAAAATGCTACAAATGACTCTTCTACTATGCACTATTGACAGTATATACGCGATTTAATCGTTTTCGACATTGCGCAATAAATAAAGTTGAGAAAGGTAAACCGATGGCACGAACAGGTAGAGGAGCTCGAGCGCAACATAATGATACCACTTAGGAAACCATAGCATTCTTTTTAAGAAAGTTATTTGCAAATGGGATCACAAACTAAAAAAAAATGCTTCAAATGACTCTTGTATTGCGCATTATGACAGTATATACGCGATTTAATCGTTTTCGACATTGCGCAATAAATAAAGATGAGAAAGGTAAACCGATGGCGCGAACAGATAGAGGAGCTCGAGCGCAACATAATGATACTACTTAGGAGACAATAGCATTCTTTTTAAGAAAGTTATTTGCAAATGGGATCACAAACTAAAAAAAATGCTTCAAATGACTCTTGTATTGCGCATTATGACAGTATATACGCGATTTAATCGTTTTCGACATTGCGCAATAAATAAAGATGAGAAAGGTAAACCGATGGCGCGAACAGATAGAGGAGCTCGAGCGCAACATAATGATACCACTTAGGAGACCATAGCATTCTTTTTAAGAAAGTTATTTGCACATGGGATCACAAACTAAAAAATGCTTCAAATGACTCTTCTATTATGCACTATTGACAGTATATACGCGATTTAATCGTTTTCGACATTGCGCAATAAATAAAGATGAGAAAGGTAAACCGATGTCGCGAACAGGTAGAGGAGCTCGAGCGCAACATAATGATACCACTTAGGAGACCATAGCATTCTTTTTAAGAAAGTTATTTGCAAATGGGATCACAAACTAAAAAAAAATGCTTCAAATGACTCTTGTATTGCGCATTATGACAGTATATACGCGATTTAATCGTTTTCGACATTGCGCAATAAATAAAGATGAGAAAGGTAAAAACCGATGGCGCGAACAGATAGAGGAGCTCGAGCGCAACATAATGATACCACTTAGGAGACCATAGCATTCTTTTTAAGAAAGATATTTGCACATGGAATCACAAACTAAAAAAATGCTACAAATGACTCTTCTACTATGCACTATTGACAGTATATACGCGATTTAATCGTTTTCGACATTGCGCAATAAATAAAGTTGAGAAAGGTAAACCGATGGCGCGAACAGGTAGAGGAGCTCGAGCGCAACATAATGATACCACTTAGGAAACCATAGCATTCTTTTTAAGAAAGATATTTGCACATGGAATCACAAACTAAAAAAATGCTACAAATGACTCTTCTACTATGCACTATTGACAGTATATACGCGATTTAATCGTTTTCGACATTGCGCAATAAATAAAGATGAGAAAGGTAAACCGATGGCGCGAACAGGTAGAGGTGCTCGAGCGCAACATAATGATACCACTTAGGAAACCATAGCATTCTTTTTAAGAAAGTTATTTGCAAATGGGATCACAAACTAAAAAAAAATGCTTCAAATGACTCTTGTATTGCGCATTATGACAGTATATACGCGATTTAATCGTTTTCGACATTGCGCAATAAATAAAGATGAGAAAGGTAAAAACCGATGGCGCGAACAGATAGAGGAGCTCGAGCGCAACATAATGATACCACTTAGGAGACCATAGCATTCTTTTTAAGAAAGATATTTGCACATGGGATCACAAACTAAAAAAATGCTACAAATGACTCTTCTACTATGCACTATTGACAGTATATACGCGATTTAATCGTTTTCGACATTGCGCAATAAATAAAGATGAGAAAGGTAAACCGATGTCGCGAACAGGTAGAGGAGCTCGAGCGCAACATAATGATACCACTTAGGAGACCATAGCATTCTTTTTAAGAAAGTTATTTGCAAAAGGGATCACAAACTTAAAAAAAATGCTTCAAATGACTCTTGTATTGCGCATTGTGACAGTATATACGCGATTTAATCGTTTTCGACATTGCGCAAAAAATAAAGATGAGAAAGGTAAACCGATGGCGCGAACAGATAGAGGAGCTCGAGCGCAACATAATGATACTACTTAGGAGACAATAGCATTCTTTTTAAGAAAGTTATTTGCAAATGGGATCACAAACTAAAAAAAATGCTTCAAATGACTCTTGTATTGCGCACTATGACAGTATATAGGCAATTTAATCGTTTTCGACACAGCGCAATAAATAAAGATGAGAAAGGTAAACCGATGGCGCGAACACATAGAGGAGCTCGAGCGCAACATAATGATACTACTTAGGAGACAATAGCATTCTTTTTAAGAAAGTTATTTGCAAATGGGATCACAAACTAAAAAAAAATGCTTCAAATGACTCTTGTATTGCGCATTATGACAGTATATACGCGATTTAATCGTTTTCGACATTGCGCAATAAATAAAGATGAGAAAGGTAAAAACCGATGGCGCGAACAGATAGAGGAGCTCGAGCGCAACATAATGATACTACTTAGGAGACCATAGCATTCTTTTTAAGAAAGATATTTGCACATGGAATCACAAACTAAAAAAATGCTACAAATGACTCTTCTACTATGCACTATTGACAGTATATACGCGATTTAATCGTTTTCGACATTGCGCAATAAATAAAGATGAGAAAGGTAAACCGATGGCGCGAACAGGTGAGGAGCTCGAGCGCAACATAATGATACCACTTAGGAAACCATAGCATTCTTTTTAAGAAAGTTATTTGCAAATGGGATCACAAACTAAAAAAAAATGCTTCAAATGACTCTTGTATTGCGCATTATGACAGTATATACGCGATTTAATCGTTTTCGACATTGCGCAATAAATAAAGATGAGAAAGGTAAAAACCGATGGCGCGAACAGATAGAGGAGCTCGAGCGCAACATAATGATACCACTTAGGAGACCATAGCATTCTTTTTAAGAAAGTTATTTGCACATGGGATCACAAACTAAAAAAATGCTACAAATGACTCTTCTACTATGCACTATTGACAGTATATACGCGATTTAATCGTTTTCGACATTGCGCAATAAATAAAGATGAGAAAGGTAAACCGATGTCGCGAACAGGTAGAGGAGCTCGAGCGCAACATAATGATACCACTTAGGAGACCATAGCATTCTTTTTAAGAAAGATATTTGCACATGGGATCACAAACTAAAAAAATGCTACAAATGACTCTTCTACTATGCACTATTGACAGTATATACGCGATTTAATCGTTTTCGACATTGCGCAATAAATAAAGATGAGAAAGGTAAACCGATGTCGCGAACAGGTAGAGGAGCTCGAGCGCAACATAATGATACCACTTAGGAGACCATAGCATTCTTTTTAAGAAAGATATTTGCACATGGGATCACAAACTAAAAAAATGCTACAAATGACTCTTCTACTATTCACTATTGACAGTATATAGGCGATTTAATCGTTTTCGACATTGCGCAATAAATAAAGATGAGAAAGGTAAAAACCGATGGCGCGAACAGATAGAGGAGCTCGAGCGCAACATAATGATACCACTTAGGAGACCATAGCATTCTTTTTAAGAAAGATATTTGCACATGGAATCACAAACTAAAAAAATGCTACAAATGACTCTTCTACTATGCACTATTGACAGTATATACGCGATTTAATCGTTTTCGACATTGCGCAATAAATAAAGATGAGAAAGGTAAACCGATGGCGCGAACAGGTAGAGGAGCTCGAGCGCAACATAATGATACCACTTAGGAAACCATAGCATTCTTTTTAAGAAAGTTATTTGCAAATGGGATCACAAACTAAAAAAAAATGCTTCAAATGACTCTTGTATTGCGCATTATGACAGTATATACGCGATTTAATCGTTTTCGACATTGCGCAATAAATAAAGATGAGAAAGGTAAAAACCGATGGCGCGAACAGATAGAGGAGCTCGAGCGCAACATAATGATACCACTTAGGAGACCATAGCATTCTTTTTAAGAAAGATATTTGCACATGGGATCACAAACTAAAAAAATGCTACAAATGACTCTTCTACTATGCACTATTGACAGTATATACGCGATTTAATCGTTTTCGACATTGCGCAATAAATAAAGATGAGAAAGGTAAACCGATGTCGCGAACAGGTAGAGGAGCTCGAGCGCAACATAATGATACCACTTAGGAGACCATAGCATTCTTTTTAAGAAAGTTATTTGCAAAAGGGATCACAAACTTAAAAAAAATGCTTCAAATGACTCTTGTATTGCGCATTGTGACAGTATATACGCGATTTAATCGTTTTCGACATTGCGCAAAAAATAAAGATGAGAAAGGTAAACCGATGGCGCGAACAGATAGAGGAGCTCGAGCGCAACATAATGATACTACTTAGGAGACAATAGCATTCTTTTTAAGAAAGTTATTTGCAAATGGGATCACAAACTAAAAAAAATGCTTCAAATGACTCTTGTATTGCGCACTATGACAGTATATAGGCAATTTAATCGTTTTCGACACAGCGCAATAAATAAAGATGAGAAAGGTAAACCGATGGCGCGAACACATAGAGGAGCTCGAGCGCAACATAATGATACCACTTAGGAGACCATAGCATTCTTTTTAAGAAAGATATTTGCACATGGGATCACAAACTAAAAAAAAATGCTTCAAATGACTCTTGTATTGCGCATTATGACAGTATATACGCGATTTAATCGTTTTCGACATTGCGCAATAAATAAAGATGAGAAAGGTAAACCGATGTCGCGAACAGGTAGAGGAGCTCGAGCGCAACATAATGATACCACTTAGGAGACCATAGCATTCTTTTTAAGAAAGTTATTTGCAAATGGGATCACAAACTAAAAAAAAATGCTTCAAATGACTCTTGTATTGCGTATTATGACAGTATATACGCGATTTAATCGTTTTCGACATTGCGCAATAAATAAAGATGAGAAAGGTAAAAACCGATGGCGCGAACAGATAGAGGAGCTCGAGCGCAACATAATGATACCACTTAGGAGACCATAGCATTCTTTTTAAGAAAGATATTTGCACATGGAATCACAAACTAAAAAAATGCTACAAATGACTCTTCTACTATGCACTATTGACAGTATATACGCGATTTAATCGTTTTCGACATTGCGCAATAAATAAAGTTGAGAAAGGTAAACCGATGGCACGAACAGGTAGAGGAGCTCGAGCGCAACATAATGATACCACTTAGGAAACCATAGCATTCTTTTTAAGAAAGTTATTTGCAAATGGGATCACAAACTAAAAAAAAATGCTTCAAATGACTCTTGTATTGCGCATTATGACAGTATATACGCGATTTAATCGTTTTCGACATTGCGCAATAAATAAAGATGAGAAAGGTAAAAACCGATGGCGCGAACAGATAGAGGAGCTCGAGCGCAACATAATGATACCACTTAGGAGACCATAGCATTCTTTTTAAGAAAGTTATTTGCACATGGGATCACAAACTAAAAAAATGCTACAAATGACTCTTCTACTATGCACTATTGACAGTATATACGCGATTTAATCGTTTTCGACATTGCGCAATAAATAAAGATGAGAAAGGTAAACCGATGTCGCGAACAGGTAGAGGAGCTCGAGCGCAACATAATGATACCACTTAGGAGACCATAGCATTCTTTTTAAGAAAGATATTTGCACATGGGATCACAAACTAAAAAAATGCTACAAATGACTCTTCTACTATGCACTATTGACAGTATATACGCGATTTAATCGTTTTCGACATTGCGCAATAAATAAAGATGAGAAAGGTAAACCGATGTCGCGAACAGGTAGAGGAGCTCGAGCGCAACATAATGATACCACTTAGGAGACCATAGCATTCTTTTTAAGAAAGATATTTGCACATGGGATCACAAACTAAAAAAATGCTACAAATGACTCTTCTACTATTCACTATTGACAGTATATAGGCGATTTAATCGTTTTCGACATTGCGCAATAAATAAAGATGAGAAAGGTAAAAACCGATGGCGCGAACAGATAGAGGAGCTCGAGCGCAACATAATGATACCACTTAGGAGACCATAGCATTCTTTTTAAGAAAGATATTTGCACATGGAATCACAAACTAAAAAAATGCTACAAATGACTCTTCTACTATGCACTATTGACAGTATATACGCGATTTAATCGTTTTCGACATTGCGCAATAAATAAAGATGAGAAAGGTAAACCGATGGCGCGAACAGGTAGAGGAGCTCGAGCGCAACATAATGATACCACTTAGGAAACCATAGCATTCTTTTTAAGAAAGTTATTTGCAAATGGGATCACAAACTAAAAAAAAATGCTTCAAATGACTCTTGTATTGCGCATTATGACAGTATATACGCGATTTAATCGTTTTCGACATTGCGCAATAAATAAAGATGAGAAAGGTAAAAACCGATGGCGCGAACAGATAGAGGAGCTCGAGCGCAACATAATGATACCACTTAGGAGACCATAGCATTCTTTTTAAGAAAGATATTTGCACATGGGATCACAAACTAAAAAAATGCTACAAATGACTCTTCTACTATGCACTATTGACAGTATATACGCGATTTAATCGTTTTCGACATTGCGCAATAAATAAAGATGAGAAAGGTAAACCGATGTCGCGAACAGGTAGAGGAGCTCGAGCGCAACATAATGATACCACTTAGGAGACCATAGCATTCTTTTTAAGAAAGTTATTTGCAAAAGGGATCACAAACTTAAAAAAAATGCTTCAAATGACTCTTGTATTGCGCATTGTGACAGTATATACGCGATTTAATCGTTTTCGACATTGCGCAAAAAATAAAGATGAGAAAGGTAAACCGATGGCGCGAACAGATAGAGGAGCTCGAGCGCAACATAATGATACTACTTAGGAGACAATAGCATTCTTTTTAAGAAAGTTATTTGCAAATGGGATCACAAACTAAAAAAAATGCTTCAAATGACTCTTGTATTGCGCACTATGACAGTATATAGGCAATTTAATCGTTTTCGACACAGCGCAATAAATAAAGATGAGAAAGGTAAACCGATGGCGCGAACACATAGAGGAGCTCGAGCGCAACATAATGATACCACTTAGGAGACCATAGCATTCTTTTTAAGAAAGATATTTGCACATGGGATCACAAACTAAAAAAAAATGCTTCAAATGACTCTTGTATTGCGCATTATGACAGTATATACGCGATTTAATCGTTTTCGACATTGCGCAATAAATAAAGATGAGAAAGGTAAACCGATGTCGCGAACAGGTAGAGGAGCTCGAGCGCAACATAATGATACCACTTAGGAGACCATAGCATTCTTTTTAAGAAAGTTATTTGCAAATGGGATCACAAACTAAAAAAAAATGCTTCAAATGACTCTTGTATTGCGTATTATGACAGTATATACGCGATTTAATCGTTTTCGACATTGCGCAATAAATAAAGATGAGAAAGGTAAAAACCGATGGCGCGAACAGATAGAGGAGCTCGAGCGCAACATAATGATACCACTTAGGAGACCATAGCATTCTTTTTAAGAAAGATATTTGCACATGGAATCACAAACTAAAAAAATGCTACAAATGACTCTTCTACTATGCACTATTGACAGTATATACGCGATTTAATCGTTTTCGACATTGCGCAATAAATAAAGTTGAGAAAGGTAAACCGATGGCACGAACAGGTAGAGGAGCTCGAGCGCAACATAATGATACCACTTAGGAAACCATAGCATTCTTTTTAAGAAAGTTATTTGCAAATGGGATCACAAACTAAAAAAAAATGCTTCAAATGACTCTTGTATTGCGCATTATGACAGTATATACGCGATTTAATCGTTTTCGACATTGCGCAATAAATAAAGATGAGAAAGGTAAACCGATGGCGCGAACAGATAGAGGAGCTCGAGCGCAACATAATGATACTACTTAGGAGACAATAGCATTCTTTTTAAGAAAGTTATTTGCAAATGGGATCACAAACTAAAAAAAATGCTTCAAATGACTCTTGTATTGCGCATTATGACAGTATATACGCGATTTAATCGTTTTCGACATTGCGCAATAAATAAAGATGAGAAAGGTAAACCGATGGCGCGAACAGATAGAGGAGCTCGAGCGCAACATAATGATACCACTTAGGAGACCATAGCATTCTTTTTAAGAAAGTTATTTGCACATGGGATCACAAACTAAAAAATGCTTCAAATGACTCTTCTATTATGCACTATTGACAGTATATACGCGATTTAATCGTTTTCGACATTGCGCAATAAATAAAGATGAGAAAGGTAAAAACCGATGGCGCGAACAGATAGAGGAGCTCGAGCGCAACATAATGATACCACTTAGGAGACCATAGCATTCTTTTTAAGAAAGATATTTGCACATGGGATCACAAACTAAAAAAATGCTACAAATGACTCTTCTACTATGCACTATTGACAGTATATACGCGATTTAATCGTTTTCGACATTGCGCAATAAATAAAGATGAGAAAGGTAAACCGATGTCGCGAACAGGTAGAGGAGCTCGAGCGCAACATAATGATACCACTTAGGAGACCATAGCATTCTTTTTAAGAAAGATATTTGCACATGGGATCACAAACTAAAAAAATGCTACAAATGACTCTTCTACTATTCACTATTGACAGTATATAGGCGATTTAATCGTTTTCGACATTGCGCAATAAATAAAGATGAGAAAGGTAAAAACCGATGGCGCGAACAGATAGAGGAGCTCGAGCGCAACATAATGATACCACTTAGGAGACCATAGCATTCTTTTTAAGAAAGATATTTGCACATGGAATCACAAACTAAAAAAATGCTACAAATGACTCTTCTACTATGCACTATTGACAGTATATACGCGATTTAATCGTTTTCGACATTGCGCAATAAATAAAGATGAGAAAGGTAAACCGATGGCGCGAACAGGTAGAGGTGCTCGAGCGCAACATAATGATACTACTTAGGAGACAATAGCATTCTTTTTAAGAAAGTTATTTGCAAATGGGATCACAAACTAAAAAAAATGCTTCAAATGACTCTTGTATTGCGCACTATGACAGTATATAGGCAATTTAATCGTTTTCGACACAGCGCAATAAATAAAGATGAGAAAGGTAAACCGATGGCGCGAACACATAGAGGAGCTCGAGCGCAACATAATGATACCACTTAGGAGACCATAGCATTCTTTTTAAGAAAGATATTTGCACATGGGATCACAAACTAAAAAAAAATGCTTCAAATGACTCTTGTATTGCGCATTATGACAGTATATACGCGATTTAATCGTTTTCGACATTGCGCAATAAATAAAGATGAGAAAGGTAAACCGATGTCGCGAACAGGTAGAGGAGCTCGAGCGCAACATAATGATACCACTTAGGAGACCATAGCATTCTTTTTAAGAAAGTTATTTGCAAATGGGATCACAAACTAAAAAAAAATGCTTCAAATGACTCTTGTATTGCGTATTATGACAGTATATACGCGATTTAATCGTTTTCGACATTGCGCAATAAATAAAGATGAGAAAGGTAAAAACCGATGGCGCGAACAGATAGAGGAGCTCGAGCGCAACATAATGATACCACTTAGGAGACCATAGCATTCTTTTTAAGAAAGATATTTGCACATGGAATCACAAACTAAAAAAATGCTACAAATGACTCTTCTACTATGCACTATTGACAGTATATACGCGATTTAATCGTTTTCGACATTGCGCAATAAATAAAGTTGAGAAAGGTAAACCGATGGCACGAACAGGTAGAGGAGCTCGAGCGCAACATAATGATACCACTTAGGAAACCATAGCATTCTTTTTAAGAAAGTTATTTGCAAATGGGATCACAAACTAAAAAAAAATGCTTCAAATGACTCTTGTATTGCGCATTATGACAGTATATACGCGATTTAATCGTTTTCGACATTGCGCAATAAATAAAGATGAGAAAGGTAAAAACCGATGGCGCGAACAGATAGAGGAGCTCGAGCGCAACATAATGATACCACTTAGGAGACCATAGCATTCTTTTTAAGAAAGTTATTTGCACATGGGATCACAAACTAAAAAAATGCTACAAATGACTCTTCTACTATGCACTATTGACAGTATATACGCGATTTAATCGTTTTCGACATTGCGCAATAAATAAAGATGAGAAAGGTAAACCGATGTCGCGAACAGGTAGAGGAGCTCGAGCGCAACATAATGATACCACTTAGGAGACCATAGCATTCTTTTTAAGAAAGATATTTGCACATGGGATCACAAACTAAAAAAATGCTACAAATGACTCTTCTACTATGCACTATTGACAGTATATACGCGATTTAATCGTTTTCGACATTGCGCAATAAATAAAGATGAGAAAGGTAAACCGATGTCGCGAACAGGTAGAGGAGCTCGAGCGCAACATAATGATACCACTTAGGAGACCATAGCATTCTTTTTAAGAAAGATATTTGCACATGGGATCACAAACTAAAAAAATGCTACAAATGACTCTTCTACTATTCACTATTGACAGTATATAGGCGATTTAATCGTTTTCGACATTGCGCAATAAATAAAGATGAGAAAGGTAAAAACCGATGGCGCGAACAGATAGAGGAGCTCGAGCGCAACATAATGATACCACTTAGGAGACCATAGCATTCTTTTTAAGAAAGATATTTGCACATGGAATCACAAACTAAAAAAATGCTACAAATGACTCTTCTACTATGCACTATTGACAGTATATACGCGATTTAATCGTTTTCGACATTGCGCAATAAATAAAGATGAGAAAGGTAAACCGATGGCGCGAACAGGTAGAGGAGCTCGAGCGCAACATAATGATACCACTTAGGAAACCATAGCATTCTTTTTAAGAAAGTTATTTGCAAATGGGATCACAAACTAAAAAAAAATGCTTCAAATGACTCTTGTATTGCGCATTATGACAGTATATACGCGATTTAATCGTTTTCGACATTGCGCAATAAATAAAGATGAGAAAGGTAAAAACCGATGGCGCGAACAGATAGAGGAGCTCGAGCGCAACATAATGATACCACTTAGGAGACCATAGCATTCTTTTTAAGAAAGATATTTGCACATGGGATCACAAACTAAAAAAATGCTACAAATGACTCTTCTACTATGCACTATTGACAGTATATACGCGATTTAATCGTTTTCGACATTGCGCAATAAATAAAGATGAGAAAGGTAAACCGATGTCGCGAACAGGTAGAGGAGCTCGAGCGCAACATAATGATACCACTTAGGAGACCATAGCATTCTTTTTAAGAAAGTTATTTGCAAAAGGGATCACAAACTTAAAAAAAATGCTTCAAATGACTCTTGTATTGCGCATTGTGACAGTATATACGCGATTTAATCGTTTTCGACATTGCGCAAAAAATAAAGATGAGAAAGGTAAACCGATGGCGCGAACAGATAGAGGAGCTCGAGCGCAACATAATGATACTACTTAGGAGACAATAGCATTCTTTTTAAGAAAGTTATTTGCAAATGGGATCACAAACTAAAAAAAATGCTTCAAATGACTCTTGTATTGCGCACTATGACAGTATATAGGCAATTTAATCGTTTTCGACACAGCGCAATAAATAAAGATGAGAAAGGTAAACCGATGGCGCGAACACATAGAGGAGCTCGAGCGCAACATAATGATACCACTTAGGAGACCATAGCATTCTTTTTAAGAAAGATATTTGCACATGGGATCACAAACTAAAAAAAAATGCTTCAAATGACTCTTGTATTGCGCATTATGACAGTATATACGCGATTTAATCGTTTTCGACATTGCGCAATAAATAAAGATGAGAAAGGTAAACCGATGTCGCGAACAGGTAGAGGAGCTCGAGCGCAACATAATGATACCACTTAGGAGACCATAGCATTCTTTTTAAGAAAGTTATTTGCAAATGGGATCACAAACTAAAAAAAAATGCTTCAAATGACTCTTGTATTGCGTATTATGACAGTATATACGCGATTTAATCGTTTTCGACATTGCGCAATAAATAAAGATGAGAAAGGTAAAAACCGATGGCGCGAACAGATAGAGGAGCTCGAGCGCAACATAATGATACCACTTAGGAGACCATAGCATTCTTTTTAAGAAAGATATTTGCACATGGAATCACAAACTAAAAAAATGCTACAAATGACTCTTCTACTATGCACTATTGACAGTATATACGCGATTTAATCGTTTTCGACATTGCGCAATAAATAAAGTTGAGAAAGGTAAACCGATGGCACGAACAGGTAGAGGAGCTCGAGCGCAACATAATGATACCACTTAGGAAACCATAGCATTCTTTTTAAGAAAGTTATTTGCAAATGGGATCACAAACTAAAAAAAAATGCTTCAAATGACTCTTGTATTGCGCATTATGACAGTATATACGCGATTTAATCGTTTTCGACATTGCGCAATAAATAAAGATGAGAAAGGTAAACCGATGGCGCGAACAGATAGAGGAGCTCGAGCGCAACATAATGATACTACTTAGGAGACAATAGCATTCTTTTTAAGAAAGTTATTTGCAAATGGGATCACAAACTAAAAAAAATGCTTCAAATGACTCTTGTATTGCGCATTATGACAGTATATACGCGATTTAATCGTTTTCGACATTGCGCAATAAATAAAGATGAGAAAGGTAAACCGATGGCGCGAACAGATAGAGGAGCTCGAGCGCAACATAATGATACCACTTAGGAGACCATAGCATTCTTTTTAAGAAAGTTATTTGCACATGGGATCACAAACTAAAAAATGCTTCAAATGACTCTTCTATTATGCACTATTGACAGTATATACGCGATTTAATCGTTTTCGACATTGCGCAATAAATAAAGATGAGAAAGGTAAAAACCGATGGCGCGAACAGATAGAGGAGCTCGAGCGCAACATAATGATACCACTTAGGAGACCATAGCATTCTTTTTAAGAAAGATATTTGCACATGGGATCACAAACTAAAAAAATGCTACAAATGACTCTTCTACTATGCACTATTGACAGTATATACGCGATTTAATCGTTTTCGACATTGCGCAATAAATAAAGATGAGAAAGGTAAACCGATGTCGCGAACAGGTAGAGGAGCTCGAGCGCAACATAATGATACCACTTAGGAGACCATAGCATTCTTTTTAAGAAAGATATTTGCACATGGGATCACAAACTAAAAAAATGCTACAAATGACTCTTCTACTATTCACTATTGACAGTATATAGGCGATTTAATCGTTTTCGACATTGCGCAATAAATAAAGATGAGAAAGGTAAAAACCGATGGCGCGAACAGATAGAGGAGCTCGAGCGCAACATAATGATACCACTTAGGAGACCATAGCATTCTTTTTAAGAAAGATATTTGCACATGGAATCACAAACTAAAAAAATGCTACAAATGACTCTTCTACTATGCACTATTGACAGTATATACGCGATTTAATCGTTTTCGACATTGCGCAATAAATAAAGATGAGAAAGGTAAACCGATGGCGCGAACAGGTAGAGGTGCTCGAGCGCAACATAATGATACCACTTAGGAAACCATAGCATTCTTTTTAAGAAAGTTATTTGCAAATGGGATCACAAACTAAAAAAAAATGCTTCAAATGACTCTTGTATTGCGCATTATGACAGTATATACGCGATTTAATCGTTTTCGACATTGCGCAATAAATAAAGATGAGAAAGGTAAAAACCGATGGCGCGAACAGATAGAGGAGCTCGAGCGCAACATAATGATACCACTTAGGAGACCATAGCATTCTTTTTAAGAAAGATATTTGCACATGGGATCACAAACTAAAAAAATGCTACAAATGACTCTTCTACTATGCACTATTGACAGTATATACGCGATTTAATCGTTTTCGACATTGCGCAATAAATAAAGATGAGAAAGGTAAACCGATGTCGCGAACAGGTAGAGGAGCTCGAGCGCAACATAATGATACCACTTAGGAGACCATAGCATTCTTTTTAAGAAAGTTATTTGCAAAAGGGATCACAAACTTAAAAAAAATGCTTCAAATGACTCTTGTATTGCGCATTGTGACAGTATATACGCGATTTAATCGTTTTCGACATTGCGCAAAAAATAAAGATGAGAAAGGTAAACCGATGGCGCGAACAGATAGAGGAGCTCGAGCGCAACATAATGATACTACTTAGGAGACAATAGCATTCTTTTTAAGAAAGTTATTTGCAAATGGGATCACAAACTAAAAAAAATGCTTCAAATGACTCTTGTATTGCGCACTATGACAGTATATAGGCAATT
This sequence comes from Strongylocentrotus droebachiensis, assembly GCA_035222895.1. Taxonomy (NCBI): domain Eukaryota; kingdom Metazoa; phylum Echinodermata; class Echinoidea; order Camarodonta; family Strongylocentrotidae; genus Strongylocentrotus; species Strongylocentrotus droebachiensis. Next base: position 67,025 of record JAVYIG010005018.1, read on the forward strand.
TAATCGTTTTCGACACAGCGCAATAAATAAAGATGAGAAAGGTAAACCGATGGCGCGAACACATAGAGGAGCTCGAGCGCAACATAATGATACTACTTAGGAGACAATAGCATTCTTTTTAAGAAAGTTATTTGCAAATGGGATCACAAACTAAAAAAAAATGCTTCAAATGACTCTTGTATTGCGCATTATGACAGTATATACGCGATTTAATCGTTTTCGACATTGCGCAATAAATAAAGATGAGAAAGGTAAAAACCGATGGCGCGAACAGATAGAGGAGCTCGAGCGCAACATAATGATACTACTTAGGAGACAATAGCATTCTTTTTCAGAAAGTTATTTGCAAATGGGATCACAAACTAAAAAAAAATGCTTCAAATGACTCTTGTATTGCGCATTATGACAGTATATACGCGATTTAATCGTTTTCGACATTGCGCAATAAATAAAGATGAGAAAGGTAAAAACCGATGGCGCGAACAGATAGAGGAGCTCGAGCGCAACATAATGATACTACTTAGGAGACCATAGCATTCTTTTTAAGAAAGATATTTGCACATGGAATCACAAACTAAAAAAATGCTACAAATGACTCTTCTACTATGCACTATTGACAGTATATACGCGATTTAATCGTTTTCGACATTGCGCAATAAATAAAGATGAGAAAGGTAAACCGATGGCGCGAACAGGTGAGGAGCTCGAGCGCAACATAATGATACCACTTAGGAAACCATAGCATTCTTTTTAAGAAAGTTATTTGCAAATGGGATCACAAACTAAAAAAAAATGCTTCAAATGACTCTTGTATTGCGCATTATGACAGTATATACGCGATTTAATCGTTTTCGACATTGCGCAATAAATAAAGATGAGAAAGGTAAAAACCGATGGCGCGAACAGATAGAGGAGCTCGAGCGCAACATAATGATACCACTTAGGAGACCATAGCATTCTTTTTAAGAAAGTTATTTGCACATGGGATCACAAACTAAAAAAATGCTACAAATGACTCTTCTACTATGCACTATTGACAGTATATACGCGATTTAATCGTTTTCGACATTGCGCAATAAATAAAGATGAGAAAGGTAAACCGATGTCGCGAACAGGTAGAGGAGCTCGAGCGCAACATAATGATACCACTTAGGAGACCATAGCATTCTTTTTAAGAAAGATATTTGCACATGGGATCACAAACTAAAAAAATGCTACAAATGACTCTTCTACTATGCACTATTGACAGTATATACGCGATTTAATCGTTTTCGACATTGCGCAATAAATAAAGATGAGAAAGGTAAACCGATGTCGCGAACAGGTAGAGGAGCTCGAGCGCAACATAATGATACCACTTAGGAGACCATAGCATTCTTTTTAAGAAAGATATTTGCACATGGGATCACAAACTAAAAAAATGCTACAAATGACTCTTCTACTATTCACTATTGACAGTATATAGGCGATTTAATCGTTTTCGACATTGCGCAATAAATAAAGATGAGAAAGGTAAAAACCGATGGCGCGAACAGATAGAGGAGCTCGAGCGCAACATAATGATACCACTTAGGAGACCATAGCATTCTTTTTAAGAAAGATATTTGCACATGGAATCACAAACTAAAAAAATGCTACAAATGACTCTTCTACTATGCACTATTGACAGTATATACGCGATTTAATCGTTTTCGACATTGCGCAATAAATAAAGATGAGAAAGGTAAACCGATGGCGCGAACAGGTAGAGGAGCTCGAGCGCAACATAATGATACCACTTAGGAAACCATAGCATTCTTTTTAAGAAAGTTATTTGCAAATGGGATCACAAACTAAAAAAAAATGCTTCAAATGACTCTTGTATTGCGCATTATGACAGTATATACGCGATTTAATCGTTTTCGACATTGCGCAATAAATAAAGATGAGAAAGGTAAAAACCGATGGCGCGAACAGATAGAGGAGCTCGAGCGCAACATAATGATACCACTTAGGAGACCATAGCATTCTTTTTAAGAAAGATATTTGCACATGGGATCACAAACTAAAAAAATGCTACAAATGACTCTTCTACTATGCACTATTGACAGTATATACGCGATTTAATCGTTTTCGACATTGCGCAATAAATAAAGATGAGAAAGGTAAACCGATGTCGCGAACAGGTAGAGGAGCTCGAGCGCAACATAATGATACCACTTAGGAGACCATAGCATTCTTTTTAAGAAAGTTATTTGCAAAAGGGATCACAAACTTAAAAAAAATGCTTCAAATGACTCTTGTATTGCGCATTGTGACAGTATATACGCGATTTAATCGTTTTCGACATTGCGCAAAAAATAAAGATGAGAAAGGTAAACCGATGGCGCGAACAGATAGAGGAGCTCGAGCGCAACATAATGATACTACTTAGGAGACAATAGCATTCTTTTTAAGAAAGTTATTTGCAAATGGGATCACAAACTAAAAAAAATGCTTCAAATGACTCTTGTATTGCGCACTATGACAGTATATAGGCAATTTAATCGTTTTCGACACAGCGCAATAAATAAAGATGAGAAAGGTAAACCGATGGCGCGAACACATAGAGGAGCTCGAGCGCAACATAATGATACCACTTAGGAGACCATAGCATTCTTTTTAAGAAAGATATTTGCACATGGGATCACAAACTAAAAAAAAATGCTTCAAATGACTCTTGTATTGCGCATTATGACAGTATATACGCGATTTAATCGTTTTCGACATTGCGCAATAAATAAAGATGAGAAAGGTAAACCGATGTCGCGAACAGGTAGAGGAGCTCGAGCGCAACATAATGATACCACTTAGGAGACCATAGCATTCTTTTTAAGAAAGTTATTTGCAAATGGGATCACAAACTAAAAAAAAATGCTTCAAATGACTCTTGTATTGCGTATTATGACAGTATATACGCGATTTAATCGTTTTCGACATTGCGCAATAAATAAAGATGAGAAAGGTAAAAACCGATGGCGCGAACAGATAGAGGAGCTCGAGCGCAACATAATGATACCACTTAGGAGACCATAGCATTCTTTTTAAGAAAGATATTTGCACATGGAATCACAAACTAAAAAAATGCTACAAATGACTCTTCTACTATGCACTATTGACAGTATATACGCGATTTAATCGTTTTCGACATTGCGCAATAAATAAAGTTGAGAAAGGTAAACCGATGGCACGAACAGGTAGAGGAGCTCGAGCGCAACATAATGATACCACTTAGGAAACCATAGCATTCTTTTTAAGAAAGTTATTTGCAAATGGGATCACAAACTAAAAAAAAATGCTTCAAATGACTCTTGTATTGCGCATTATGACAGTATATACGCGATTTAATCGTTTTCGACATTGCGCAATAAATAAAGATGAGAAAGGTAAAAACCGATGGCGCGAACAGATAGAGGAGCTCGAGCGCAACATAATGATACCACTTAGGAGACCATAGCATTCTTTTTAAGAAAGTTATTTGCACATGGGATCACAAACTAAAAAAATGCTACAAATGACTCTTCTACTATGCACTATTGACAGTATATACGCGATTTAATCGTTTTCGACATTGCGCAATAAATAAAGATGAGAAAGGTAAACCGATGTCGCGAACAGGTAGAGGAGCTCGAGCGCAACATAATGATACCACTTAGGAGACCATAGCATTCTTTTTAAGAAAGATATTTGCACATGGGATCACAAACTAAAAAAATGCTACAAATGACTCTTCTACTATGCACTATTGACAGTATATACGCGATTTAATCGTTTTCGACATTGCGCAATAAATAAAGATGAGAAAGGTAAACCGATGTCGCGAACAGGTAGAGGAGCTCGAGCGCAACATAATGATACCACTTAGGAGACCATAGCATTCTTTTTAAGAAAGATATTTGCACATGGGATCACAAACTAAAAAAATGCTACAAATGACTCTTCTACTATTCACTATTGACAGTATATAGGCGATTTAATCGTTTTCGACATTGCGCAATAAATAAAGATGAGAAAGGTAAAAACCGATGGCGCGAACAGATAGAGGAGCTCGAGCGCAACATAATGATACCACTTAGGAGACCATAGCATTCTTTTTAAGAAAGATATTTGCACATGGAATCACAAACTAAAAAAATGCTACAAATGACTCTTCTACTATGCACTATTGACAGTATATACGCGATTTAATCGTTTTCGACATTGCGCAATAAATAAAGATGAGAAAGGTAAACCGATGGCGCGAACAGGTAGAGGAGCTCGAGCGCAACATAATGATACCACTTAGGAAACCATAGCATTCTTTTTAAGAAAGTTATTTGCAAATGGGATCACAAACTAAAAAAAAATGCTTCAAATGACTCTTGTATTGCGCATTATGACAGTATATACGCGATTTAATCGTTTTCGACATTGCGCAATAAATAAAGATGAGAAAGGTAAAAACCGATGGCGCGAACAGATAGAGGAGCTCGAGCGCAACATAATGATACCACTTAGGAGACCATAGCATTCTTTTTAAGAAAGATATTTGCACATGGGATCACAAACTAAAAAAATGCTACAAATGACTCTTCTACTATGCACTATTGACAGTATATACGCGATTTAATCGTTTTCGACATTGCGCAATAAATAAAGATGAGAAAGGTAAACCGATGTCGCGAACAGGTAGAGGAGCTCGAGCGCAACATAATGATACCACTTAGGAGACCATAGCATTCTTTTTAAGAAAGTTATTTGCAAAAGGGATCACAAACTTAAAAAAAATGCTTCAAATGACTCTTGTATTGCGCATTGTGACAGTATATACGCGATTTAATCGTTTTCGACATTGCGCAAAAAATAAAGATGAGAAAGGTAAACCGATGGCGCGAACAGATAGAGGAGCTCGAGCGCAACATAATGATACTACTTAGGAGACAATAGCATTCTTTTTAAGAAAGTTATTTGCAAATGGGATCACAAACTAAAAAAAATGCTTCAAATGACTCTTGTATTGCGCACTATGACAGTATATAGGCAATTTAATCGTTTTCGACACAGCGCAATAAATAAAGATGAGAAAGGTAAACCGATGGCGCGAACACATAGAGGAGCTCGAGCGCAACATAATGATACCACTTAGGAGACCATAGCATTCTTTTTAAGAAAGATATTTGCACATGGGATCACAAACTAAAAAAAAATGCTTCAAATGACTCTTGTATTGCGCATTATGACAGTATATACGCGATTTAATCGTTTTCGACATTGCGCAATAAATAAAGATGAGAAAGGTAAACCGATGTCGCGAACAGGTAGAGGAGCTCGAGCGCAACATAATGATACCACTTAGGAGACCATAGCATTCTTTTTAAGAAAGTTATTTGCAAATGGGATCACAAACTAAAAAAAAATGCTTCAAATGACTCTTGTATTGCGTATTATGACAGTATATACGCGATTTAATCGTTTTCGACATTGCGCAATAAATAAAGATGAGAAAGGTAAAAACCGATGGCGCGAACAGATAGAGGAGCTCGAGCGCAACATAATGATACCACTTAGGAGACCATAGCATTCTTTTTAAGAAAGATATTTGCACATGGAATCACAAACTAAAAAAATGCTACAAATGACTCTTCTACTATGCACTATTGACAGTATATACGCGATTTAATCGTTTTCGACATTGCGCAATAAATAAAGTTGAGAAAGGTAAACCGATGGCACGAACAGGTAGAGGAGCTCGAGCGCAACATAATGATACCACTTAGGAAACCATAGCATTCTTTTTAAGAAAGTTATTTGCAAATGGGATCACAAACTAAAAAAAAATGCTTCAAATGACTCTTGTATTGCGCATTATGACAGTATATACGCGATTTAATCGTTTTCGACATTGCGCAATAAATAAAGATGAGAAAGGTAAACCGATGGCGCGAACAGATAGAGGAGCTCGAGCGCAACATAATGATACTACTTAGGAGACAATAGCATTCTTTTTAAGAAAGTTATTTGCAAATGGGATCACAAACTAAAAAAAATGCTTCAAATGACTCTTGTATTGCGCATTATGACAGTATATACGCGATTTAATCGTTTTCGACATTGCGCAATAAATAAAGATGAGAAAGGTAAACCGATGGCGCGAACAGATAGAGGAGCTCGAGCGCAACATAATGATACCACTTAGGAGACCATAGCATTCTTTTTAAGAAAGTTATTTGCACATGGGATCACAAACTAAAAAATGCTTCAAATGACTCTTCTATTATGCACTATTGACAGTATATACGCGATTTAATCGTTTTCGACATTGCGCAATAAATAAAGATGAGAAAGGTAAAAACCGATGGCGCGAACAGATAGAGGAGCTCGAGCGCAACATAATGATACCACTTAGGAGACCATAGCATTCTTTTTAAGAAAGATATTTGCACATGGGATCACAAACTAAAAAAATGCTACAAATGACTCTTCTACTATGCACTATTGACAGTATATACGCGATTTAATCGTTTTCGACATTGCGCAATAAATAAAGATGAGAAAGGTAAACCGATGTCGCGAACAGGTAGAGGAGCTCGAGCGCAACATAATGATACCACTTAGGAGACCATAGCATTCTTTTTAAGAAAGATATTTGCACATGGGATCACAAACTAAAAAAATGCTACAAATGACTCTTCTACTATTCACTATTGACAGTATATAGGCGATTTAATCGTTTTCGACATTGCGCAATAAATAAAGATGAGAAAGGTAAAAACCGATGGCGCGAACAGATAGAGGAGCTCGAGCGCAACATAATGATACCACTTAGGAGACCATAGCATTCTTTTTAAGAAAGATATTTGCACATGGAATCACAAACTAAAAAAATGCTACAAATGACTCTTCTACTATGCACTATTGACAGTATATACGCGATTTAATCGTTTTCGACATTGCGCAATAAATAAAGATGAGAAAGGTAAACCGATGGCGCGAACAGGTAGAGGTGCTCGAGCGCAACATAATGATACCACTTAGGAAACCATAGCATTCTTTTTAAGAAAGTTATTTGCAAATGGGATCACAAACTAAAAAAAAATGCTTCAAATGACTCTTGTATTGCGCATTATGACAGTATATACGCGATTTAATCGTTTTCGACATTGCGCAATAAATAAAGATGAGAAAGGTAAAAACCGATGGCGCGAACAGATAGAGGAGCTCGAGCGCAACATAATGATACCACTTAGGAGACCATAGCATTCTTTTTAAGAAAGATATTTGCACATGGGATCACAAACTAAAAAAATGCTACAAATGACTCTTCTACTATGCACTATTGACAGTATATACGCGATTTAATCGTTTTCGACATTGCGCAATAAATAAAGATGAGAAAGGTAAACCGATGTCGCGAACAGGTAGAGGAGCTCGAGCGCAACATAATGATACCACTTAGGAGACCATAGCATTCTTTTTAAGAAAGTTATTTGCAAAAGGGATCACAAACTTAAAAAAAATGCTTCAAATGACTCTTGTATTGCGCATTGTGACAGTATATACGCGATTTAATCGTTTTCGACATTGCGCAAAAAATAAAGATGAGAAAGGTAAACCGATGGCGCGAACAGATAGAGGAGCTCGAGCGCAACATAATGATACTACTTAGGAGACAATAGCATTCTTTTTAAGAAAGTTATTTGCAAATGGGATCACAAACTAAAAAAAATGCTTCAAATGACTCTTGTATTGCGCACTATGACAGTATATAGGCAATTTAATCGTTTTCGACACAGCGCAATAAATAAAGATGAGAAAGGTAAACCGATGGCGCGAACACATAGAGGAGCTCGAGCGCAACATAATGATACTACTTAGGAGACAATAGCATTCTTTTTAAGAAAGTTATTTGCAAATGGGATCACAAACTAAAAAAAAATGCTTCAAATGACTCTTGTATTGCGCATTATGACAGTATATACGCGATTTAATCGTTTTCGACATTGCGCAATAAATAAAGATGAGAAAGGTAAAAACCGATGGCGCGAACAGATAGAGGAGCTCGAGCGCAACATAATGATACTACTTAGGAGACAATAGCATTCTTTTTCAGAAAGTTATTTGCAAATGGGATCACAAACTAAAAAAAAATGCTTCAAATGACTCTTGTATTGCGCATTATGACAGTATATACGCGATTTAATCGTTTTCGACATTGCGCAATAACAAAAGATGAGAAAGGTAAAAACCGATGTCGCGAACAGGTAGAGGAGCTCGAGCGCAACATAATGATACCACTTAGGAGACCATAGCATTCTTTTTAAGAAAGATATTTGCACATGGAATCACAAACTAAAAAAATGCTACAAATGACTCTTCTACTATGCACTATTGACAGTATATACGCGATTTAATCGTTTTCGACATTGCGCAATAAATAAAGATGAGAAAGGTAAACCGATGGCGCGAACAGGTAGAGGAGCTCGAGCGCAACATAATGATACCACTTAGGAAACCATAGCATTCTTTTTAAGAAAGTTATTTGCAAATGGGATCACAAACTAAAAAAAAATGCTTCAAATGACTCTTGTATTGCGCATTATGACAGTATATACGCGATTTAATCGTTTTCGACATTGCGCAATAAATAAAGATGAGAAAGGTAAAAACCGATGGCGCGAACAGATAGAGGAGCTCGAGCGCAACATAATGATACCACTTAGGAGACCATAGCATTCTTTTTAAGAAAGTTATTTGCACATGGGATTACAAACTAAAAAAATGCTACAAATGACTCTTCTACTATGCACTATTGACAGTATATACGCGATTTAATCGTTTTCGACATTGCGCAATAAATAAAGATGAGAAAGGTAAACCGATGTCGCGAACAGGTAGAGGAGCTCGAGCGCAACATAATGATACCACTTAGGAGACCATAGCATTCTTTTTAAGAAAGATATTTGCACATGGGATCACAAACTAAAAAAATGCTACAAATGACTCTTCTACTATTCACTATTGACAGTATATAGGCGATTTAATCGTTTTCGACATTGCGCAATAAATAAAGATGAGAAAGGTAAAAACCGATGGCGCGAACAGATAGAGGAGCTCGAGCGCAACATAATGATACCACTTAGGAGACCATAGCATTCTTTTTAAGAAAGATATTTGCACATGGAATCACAAACTAAAAAAATGCTACAAATGACTCTTCTACTATGCACTATTGACAGTATATACGCGATTTAATCGTTTTCGACATTGCGCAATAAATAAAGATGAGAAAGGTAAACCGATGGCGCGAACAGGTAGAGGAGCTCGAGCGCAACATAATGATACCACTTAGGAAACCATAGCATTCTTTTTAAGAAAGTTATTTGCAAATGGGATCACAAACTAAAAAAAAATGCTTCAAATGACTCTTGTATTGCGCATTATGACAGTATATACGCGATTTAATCGTTTTCGACATTGCGCAATAAATAAAGATGAGAAAGGTAAAAACCGATGGCGCGAACAGATAGAGGAGCTCGAGCGCAACATAATGATACCACTTAGGAGACCATAGCATTCTTTTTAAGAAAGATATTTGCACATGGGATCACAAACTAAAAAAATGCTACAAATGACTCTTCTACTATGCACTATTGACAGTATATACGCGATTTAATCGTTTTCGACATTGCGCAATAAATAAAGATGAGAAAGGTAAACCGATGTCGCGAACAGGTAGAGGAGCTCGAGCGCAACATAATGATACCACTTAGGAGACCATAGCATTCTTTTTAAGAAAGTTATTTGCAAAAGGGATCACAAACTTAAAAAAAATGCTTCAAATGACTCTTGTATTGCGCATTGTGACAGTATATACGCGATTTAATCGTTTTCGACATTGCGCAAAAAATAAAGATGAGAAAGGTAAACCGATGGCGCGAACAGATAGAGGAGCTCGAGCGCAACATAATGATACTACTTAGGAGACAATAGCATTCTTTTTAAGAAAGTTATTTGCAAATGGGATCACAAACTAAAAAAAATGCTTCAAATGACTCTTGTATTGCGCACTATGACAGTATATAGGCAATTTAATCGTTTTCGACACAGCGCAATAAATAAAGATGAGAAAGGTAAACCGATGGCGCGAACACATAGAGGAGCTCGAGCGCAACATAATGATACCACTTAGGAGACCATAGCATTCTTTTTAAGAAAGATATTTGCACATGGGATCACAAACTAAAAAAAAATGCTTCAAATGACTCTTGTATTGCGCATTATGACAGTATATACGCGATTTAATCGTTTTCGACATTGCGCAATAAATAAAGATGAGAAAGGTAAAAACCGATGGCGCGAACAGATAGAGGAGCTCGAGCGCAACATAATGATACTACTTAGGAGACAATAGCATTCTTTTTCAGAAAGTTATTTGCAAATGGGATCACAAACTAAAAAAAAATGCTTCAAATGACTCTTGTATTGCGCATTATGACAGTATATACGCGATTTAATCGTTTTCGACATTGCGCAATAACAAAAGATGAGAAAGGTAAAAACCGATGTCGCGAACAGGTAGAGGAGCTCGAGCGCAACATAATGATACTACTTAGGAGACCATAGCATTCTTTTTAAGAAAGTTATTTGCAAAAAGGATCACAAACTAAAAAAAAATGCTTCAAATGACTCTTGTATTGCGCATTATGACAGTATATACGCGATTTAATCGTTTTCGACATTGCGCAAAAAATAAAGATGAGAAAGGTAAACCGATGGCGCGAACAGATAGAGGAGCTCGAGCGCAACATAATGATACTACTTAGGAGACAATAGCTTTCTTTTTAAGAAAGTTATTTGCAAATGGGATCACAAACTAAAAAAAAATGCTTCAAATGACTCTTGTATTGCGCATTATGACAGTATATACGCGATTTAATCGTTTTCGACATTGTGCAATAAATAAAGATGATAAAGGTAAAAACCGATGGCGCGAACAGATAGAGGAGCTCGAGCGCAACATAATGATACCACTTAGGAGACCATAGCATTCTTTTTAAGAAAGTTATTTGCAAAAGGGATCACAAACTAAAAAAAAATGCTTCAAATGACTCTTGTATTGCGCATTATGACAGTATATACGCGATTTAATCGTTTTCGACATTGCGCAATAAATAAAGATGAGAAAGGTAAACCGATGGCGCGAACAGATAGAGGAGCTCGAGCGCAACATAATGATACCACTTAGGAGACCATAGCATTCTTTTTAAGAAAGTTATTTGCACATGGGATCACAAACTAAAAAATGCTTCAAATGACTCTTCTATTATGCACTATTGACAGTATATACGCGATTTAATCGTTTTCGACATTGCGCAATAAATAAAGATGAGAAAGGTAAACCGATGTCGCGAACAGGTAGAGGAGCTCGAGCGCAACATAATGATACCACTTAGGAGACCATAGCATTCTTTTTAAGAAAGTTATTTGCAAATGGGATCACAAACTAAAAAAAAATGCTTCAAATGACTCTTGTATTGCGCATTATGACAGTATATACGCGATTTAATCGTTTTCGACATTGCGCAATAAATAAAGATGAGAAAGGTAAAAACCGATGGCGCGAACAGATAGAGGAGCTCGAGCGCAACATAATGATACCACTTAGGAGACCATAGCATTCTTTTTAAGAAAGATATTTGCACATGGAATCACAAACTAAAAAAATGCTACAAATGACTCTTCTACTATGCACTATTGACAGTATATACGCGATTTAATCGTTTTCGACATTGCGCAATAAATAAAGTTGAGAAAGGTAAACCGATGGCGCGAACAGGTAGAGGAGCTCGAGCGCAACATAATGATACCACTTAGGAAACCATAGCATTCTTTTTAAGAAAGTTATTTGCAAATGGGATCACAAACTAAAAAAAAATGCTTCAAATGACTCTTGTATTGCGCATTATGACAGTATATACGCGATTTAATCGTTTTCGACATTGCGCAATAAATAAAGATGAGAAAGGTAAACCGATGGCGCGAACAGATAGAGGAGCTCGAGCGCAACATAATGATACTACTTAGGAGACAATAGCATTCTTTTTAAGAAAGTTATTTGCAAATGGGATCACAAACTAAAAAAAATGCTTCAAATGACTCTTGTATTGCGCATTATGACAGTATATACGCGATTTAATCGTTTTCGACATTGCGCAATAAATAAAGATGAGAAAGGTAAACCGATGGCGCGAACAGATAGAGGAGCTCGAGCGCAACATAATGATACCACTTAGGAGACCATAGCATTCTTTTTAAGAAAGTTATTTGCACATGGGATCACAAACTAAAAAATGCTTCAAATGACTCTTCTATTATGCACTATTGACAGTATATACGCGATTTAATCGTTTTCGACATTGCGCAATAAATAAAGATGAGAAAGGTAAAAACCGATGGCGCGAACAGATAGAGGAGCTCGAGCGCAACATAATGATACCACTTAGGAGACCATAGCATTCTTTTTAAGAAAGATATTTGCACATGGGATCACAAACTAAAAAAATGCTACAAATGACTCTTCTACTATGCACTATTGACAGTATATACGCGATTTAATCGTTTTCGACATTGCGCAATAAATAAAGATGAGAAAGGTAAACCGATGTCGCGAACAGGTAGAGGAGCTCGAGCGCAACATAATGATACCACTTAGGAGACCATAGCATTCTTTTTAAGAAAGATATTTGCACATGGGATCACAAACTAAAAAAATGCTACAAATGACTCTTCTACTATTCACTATTGACAGTATATAGGCGATTTAATCGTTTTCGACATTGCGCAATAAATAAAGATGAGAAAGGTAAAAACCGATGGCGCGAACAGATAGAGGAGCTCGAGCGCAACATAATGATACCACTTAGGAGACCATAGCATTCTTTTTAAGAAAGATATTTGCACATGGAATCACAAACTAAAAAAATGCTACAAATGACTCTTCTACTATGCACTATTGACAGTATATACGCGATTTAATCGTTTTCGACATTGCGCAATAAATAAAGATGAGAAAGGTAAACCGATGGCGCGAACAGGTAGAGGTGCTCGAGCGCAACATAATGATACCACTTAGGAAACCATAGCATTCTTTTTAAGAAAGTTATTTGCAAATGGGATCACAAACTAAAAAAAAATGCTTCAAATGACTCTTGTATTGCGCATTATGACAGTATATACGCGATTTAATCGTTTTCGACATTGCGCAATAAATAAAGATGAGAAAGGTAAAAACCGATGGCGCGAACAGATAGAGGAGCTCGAGCGCAACATAATGATACCACTTAGGAGACCATAGCATTCTTTTTAAGAAAGATATTTGCACATGGGATCACAAACTAAAAAAATGCTACAAATGACTCTTCTACTATGCACTATTGACAGTATATACGCGATTTAATCGTTTTCGACATTGCGCAATAAATAAAGATGAGAAAGGTAAACCGATGTCGCGAACAGGTAGAGGAGCTCGAGCGCAACATAATGATACCACTTAGGAGACCATAGCATTCTTTTTAAGAAAGTTATTTGCAAAAGGGATCACAAACTTAAAAAAAATGCTTCAAATGACTCTTGTATTGCGCATTGTGACAGTATATACGCGATTTAATCGTTTTCGACATTGCGCAAAAAATAAAGATGAGAAAGGTAAACCGATGGCGCGAACAGATAGAGGAGCTCGAGCGCAACATAATGATACTACTTAGGAGACAATAGCATTCTTTTTCAGAAAGTTATTTGCAAATGGGATCACAAACTAAAAAAAAATGCTTCAAATGACTCTTGTATTGCGCATTATGACAGTATATACGCGATTTAATCGTTTTCGACATTGCGCAATAACAAAAGATGAGAAAGGTAAAAACCGATGTCGCGAACAGGTAGAGGAGCTCGAGCGCAACATAATGATACTACTTAGGAGACCATAGCATTCTTTTTAAGAAAGTTATTTGCAAAAAGGATCACAAACTAAAAAAAAATGCTTCAAATGACTCTTGTATTGCGCATTATGACAGTATATACGCGATTTAATCGTTTTCGACATTGCGCAAAAAATAAAGATGAGAAAGGTAAACCGATGGCGCGAACAGATAGAGGAGCTCGAGCGCAACATAATGATACTACTTAGGAGACAATAGCTTTCTTTTTAAGAAAGTTATTTGCAAATGGGATCACAAACTAAAAAAAAATGCTTCAAATGACTCTTGTATTGCGCATTATGACAGTATATACGCGATTTAATCGTTTTCGACATTGTGCAATAAATAAAGATGATAAAGGTAAAAACCGATGGCGCGAACAGATAGAGGAGCTCGAGCGCAACATAATGATACCACTTAGGAGACCATAGCATTCTTTTTAAGAAAGTTATTTGCAAAAGGGATCACAAACTAAAAAAAAATGCTTCAAATGACTCTTGTATTGCGCATTATGACAGTATATACGCGATTTAATCGTTTTCGACATTGCGCAATAAATAAAGATGAGAAAGGTAAACCGATGGCGCGAACAGATAGAGGAGCTCGAGCGCAACATAATGATACCACTTAGGAGACCATAGCATTCTTTTTAAGAAAGTTATTTGCACATGGGATCACAAACTAAAAAATGCTTCAAATGACTCTTCTATTATGCACTATTGACAGTATATACGCGATTTAATCGTTTTCGACATTGCGCAATAAATAAAGATGAGAAAGGTAAACCGATGTCGCGAACAGGTAGAGGAGCTCGAGCGCAACATAATGATACCACTTAGGAGACCATAGCATTCTTTTTAAGAAAGTTATTTGCAAATGGGATCACAAACTAAAAAAAAATGCTTCAAATGACTCTTGTATTGCGCATTATGACAGTATATACGCGATTTAATCGTTTTCGACATTGCGCAATAAATAAAGATGAGAAAGGTAAAAACCGATGGCGCGAACAGATAGAGGAGCTCGAGCGCAACATAATGATACCACTTAGGAGACCATAGCATTCTTTTTAAGAAAGATATTTGCACATGGAATCACAAACTAAAAAAATGCTACAAATGACTCTTCTACTATGCACTATTGACAGTATATACGCGATTTAATCGTTTTCGACATTGCGCAATAAATAAAGTTGAGAAAGGTAAACCGATGGCGCGAACAGGTAGAGGAGCTCGAGCGCAACATAATGATACCACTTAGGAAACCATAGCATTCTTTTTAAGAAAGTTATTTGCAAATGGGATCACAAACTAAAAAAAAATGCTTCAAATGACTCTTGTATTGCGCATTATGACAGTATATACGCGATTTAATCGTTTTCGACATTGCGCAATAAATAAAGATGAGAAAGGTAAACCGATGGCGCGAACAGATAGAGGAGCTCGAGCGCAACATAATGATACTACTTAGGAGACAATAGCATTCTTTTTAAGAAAGTTATTTGCAAATGGGATCACAAACTAAAAAAAATGCTTCAAATGACTCTTGTATTGCGCATTATGACAGTATATACGCGATTTAATCGTTTTCGACATTGCGCAATAAATAAAGATGAGAAAGGTAAACCGATGGCGCGAACAGATAGAGGAGCTCGAGCGCAACATAATGATACCACTTAGGAGACCATAGCATTCTTTTTAAGAAAGTTATTTGCACATGGGATCACAAACTAAAAAATGCTTCAAATGACTCTTCTATTATGCACTATTGACAGTATATACGCGATTTAATCGTTTTCGACATTGCGCAATAAATAAAGATGAGAAAGGTAAAAACCGATGGCGCGAACAGATAGAGGAGCTCGAGCGCAACATAATGATACCACTTAGGAGACCATAGCATTCTTTTTAAGAAAGATATTTGCACATGGGATCACAAACTAAAAAAATGCTACAAATGACTCTTCTACTATGCACTATTGACAGTATATACGCGATTTAATCGTTTTCGACATTGCGCAATAAATAAAGATGAGAAAGGTAAACCGATGTCGCGAACAGGTAGAGGAGCTCGAGCGCAACATAATGATACCACTTAGGAGACCATAGCATTCTTTTTAAGAAAGATATTTGCACATGGGATCACAAACTAAAAAAATGCTACAAATGACTCTTCTACTATTCACTATTGACAGTATATAGGCGATTTAATCGTTTTCGACATTGCGCAATAAATAAAGATGAGAAAGGTAAAAACCGATGGCGCGAACAGATAGAGGAGCTCGAGCGCAACATAATGATACCACTTAGGAGACCATAGCATTCTTTTTAAGAAAGATATTTGCACATGGAATCACAAACTAAAAAAATGCTACAAATGACTCTTCTACTATGCACTATTGACAGTATATACGCGATTTAATCGTTTTCGACATTGCGCAATAAATAAAGATGAGAAAGGTAAACCGATGGCGCGAACAGGTAGAGGTGCTCGAGCGCAACATAATGATACCACTTAGGAAACCATAGCATTCTTTTTAAGAAAGTTATTTGCAAATGGGATCACAAACTAAAAAAAAATGCTTCAAATGACTCTTGTATTGCGCATTATGACAGTATATACGCGATTTAATCGTTTTCGACATTGCGCAATAAATAAAGATGAGAAAGGTAAAAACCGATGGCGCGAACAGATAGAGGAGCTCGAGCGCAACATAATGATACCACTTAGGAGACCATAGCATTCTTTTTAAGAAAGATATTTGCACATGGGATCACAAACTAAAAAAATGCTACAAATGACTCTTCTACTATGCACTATTGACAGTATATACGCGATTTAATCGTTTTCGACATTGCGCAATAAATAAAGATGAGAAAGGTAAACCGATGTCGCGAACAGGTAGAGGAGCTCGAGCGCAACATAATGATACCACTTAGGAGACCATAGCATTCTTTTTAAGAAAGTTATTTGCAAAAGGGATCACAAACTTAAAAAAAATGCTTCAAATGACTCTTGTATTGCGCATTGTGACAGTATATACGCGATTTAATCGTTTTCGACATTGCGCAAAAAATAAAGATGAGAAAGGTAAACCGATGGCGCGAACAGATAGAGGAGCTCGAGCGCAACATAATGATACTACTTAGGAGACAATAGCATTCTTTTTCAGAAAGTTATTTGCAAATGGGATCACAAACTAAAAAAAAATGCTTCAAATGACTCTTGTATTGCGCATTATGACAGTATATACGCGATTTAATCGTTTTCGACATTGCGCAATAACAAAAGATGAGAAAGGTAAAAACCGATGTCGCGAACAGGTAGAGGAGCTCGAGCGCAACATAATGATACTACTTAGGAGACCATAGCATTCTTTTTAAGAAAGTTATTTGCAAAAAGGATCACAAACTAAAAAAAAATGCTTCAAATGACTCTTGTATTGCGCATTATGACAGTATATACGCGATTTAATCGTTTTCGACATTGCGCAAAAAATAAAGATGAGAAAGGTAAACCGATGGCGCGAACAGATAGAGGAGCTCGAGCGCAACATAATGATACTACTTAGGAGACAATAGCTTTCTTTTTAAGAAAGTTATTTGCAAATGGGATCACAAACTAAAAAAAAATGCTTCAAATGACTCTTGTATTGCGCATTATGACAGTATATACGCGATTTAATCGTTTTCGACATTGTGCAATAAATAAAGATGATAAAGGTAAAAACCGATGGCGCGAACAGATAGAGGAGCTCGAGCGCAACATAATGATACCACTTAGGAGACCATAGCATTCTTTTTAAGAAAGTTATTTGCAAAAGGGATCACAAACTAAAAAAAAATGCTTCAAATGACTCTTGTATTGCGCATTATGACAGTATATACGCGATTTAATCGTTTTCGACATTGCGCAATAAATAAAGATGAGAAAGGTAAACCGATGGCGCGAACAGATAGAGGAGCTCGAGCGCAACATAATGATACCACTTAGGAGACCATAGCATTCTTTTTAAGAAAGTTATTTGCACATGGGATCACAAACTAAAAAATGCTTCAAATGACTCTTCTATTATGCACTATTGACAGTATATACGCGATTTAATCGTTTTCGACATTGCGCAATAAATAAAGATGAGAAAGGTAAACCGATGTCGCGAACAGGTAGAGGAGCTCGAGCGCAACATAATGATACCACTTAGGAGACCATAGCATTCTTTTTAAGAAAGTTATTTGCAAATGGGATCACAAACTAAAAAAAAATGCTTCAAATGACTCTTGTATTGCGCATTATGACAGTATATACGCGATTTAATCGTTTTCGACATTGCGCAATAAATAAAGATGAGAAAGGTAAAAACCGATGGCGCGAACAGATAGAGGAGCTCGAGCGCAACATAATGATACCACTTAGGAGACCATAGCATTCTTTTTAAGAAAGATATTTGCACATGGAATCACAAACTAAAAAAATGCTACAAATGACTCTTCTACTATGCACTATTGACAGTATATACGCGATTTAATCGTTTTCGACATTGCGCAATAAATAAAGTTGAGAAAGGTAAACCGATGGCGCGAACAGGTAGAGGAGCTCGAGCGCAACATAATGATACCACTTAGGAAACCATAGCATTCTTTTTAAGAAAGTTATTTGCAAATGGGATCACAAACTAAAAAAAAATGCTTCAAATGACTCTTGTATTGCGCATTATGACAGTATATACGCGATTTAATCGTTTTCGACATTGCGCAATAAATAAAGATGAGAAAGGTAAACCGATGGCGCGAACAGATAGAGGAGCTCGAGCGCAACATAATGATACTACTTAGGAGACAATAGCATTCTTTTTAAGAAAGTTATTTGCAAATGGGATCACAAACTAAAAAAAATGCTTCAAATGACTCTTGTATTGCGCATTATGACAGTATATACGCGATTTAATCGTTTTCGACATTGCGCAATAAATAAAGATGAGAAAGGTAAACCGATGGCGCGAACAGATAGAGGAGCTCGAGCGCAACATAATGATACCACTTAGGAGACCATAGCATTCTTTTTAAGAAAGTTATTTGCACATGGGATCACAAACTAAAAAATGCTTCAAATGACTCTTCTATTATGCACTATTGACAGTATATACGCGATTTAATCGTTTTCGACATTGCGCAATAAATAAAGATGAGAAAGGTAAAAACCGATGGCGCGAACAGATAGAGGAGCTCGAGCGCAACATAATGATACCACTTAGGAGACCATAGCATTCTTTTTAAGAAAGATATTTGCACATGGGATCACAAACTAAAAAAATGCTACAAATGACTCTTCTACTATGCACTATTGACAGTATATACGCGATTTAATCGTTTTCGACATTGCGCAATAAATAAAGATGAGAAAGGTAAACCGATGTCGCGAACAGGTAGAGGAGCTCGAGCGCAACATAATGATACCACTTAGGAGACCATAGCATTCTTTTTAAGAAAGATATTTGCACATGGGATCACAAACTAAAAAAATGCTACAAATGACTCTTCTACTATTCACTATTGACAGTATATAGGCGATTTAATCGTTTTCGACATTGCGCAATAAATAAAGATGAGAAAGGTAAACCGATGTCGCGAACAGGTAGAGGAGCTCGAGCGCAACATAATGATACCACTTAGGAGACCATAGCATTCTTTTTAAGAAAGATATTTGCACATGGGATCACAAACTAAAAAAATGCTACAAATGACTCTTCTACTATTCACTATTGACAGTATATAGGCGATTTAATCGTTTTCGACATTGCGCAATAAATAAAGATGAGAAAGGTAAAAACCGATGGCGCGAACAGATAGAGGAGCTCGAGCGCAACATAATGATACCACTTAGGAGACCATAGCATTCTTTTTAAGAAAGATATTTGCACATGGAATCACAAACTAAAAAAATGCTACAAATGACTCTTCTACTATGCACTATTGACAGTATATACGCGATTTAATCGTTTTCGACATTGCGCAAAAAATAAAGATGAGAAAGGTAAACCGATGGCGCGAACAGATAGAGGAGCTCGAGCGCAACATAATGATACTACTTAGGAGACAATAGCTTTCTTTTTAAGAAAGTTATTTGCAAATGGGATCACAAACTAAAAAAAAATGCTTCAAATGACTCTTGTATTGCGCATTATGACAGTATATACGCGATTTAATCGTTTTCGACATTGTGCAATAAATAAAGATGATAAAGGTAAAAACCGATGGCGCGAACAGATAGAGGAGCTCGAGCGCAACATAATGATACCACTTAGGAGACCATAGCATTCTTTTTAAGAAAGTTATTTGCAAAAGGGATCACAAACTAAAAAAAAATGCTTCAAATGACTCTTGTATTGCGCATTATGACAGTATATACGCGATTTAATCGTTTTCGACATTGCGCAATAAATAAAGATGAGAAAGGTAAACCGATGGCGCGAACAGATAGAGGAGCTCGAGCGCAACATAATGATACCACTTAGGAGACCATAGCATTCTTTTTAAGAAAGTTATTTGCACATGGGATCACAAACTAAAAAATGCTTCAAATGACTCTTCTATTATGCACTATTGACAGTATATACGCGATTTAATCGTTTTCGACATTGCGCAATAAATAAAGATGAGAAAGGTAAACCGATGTCGCGAACAGGTAGAGGAGCTCGAGCGCAACATAATGATACCACTTAGGAGACCATAGCATTCTTTTTAAGAAAGTTATTTGCAAATGGGATCACAAACTAAAAAAAAATGCTTCAAATGACTCTTGTATTGCGCATTATGACAGTATATACGCGATTTAATCGTTTTCGACATTGCGCAATAAATAAAGATGAGAAAGGTAAACCGATGGCGCGAACAGATAGAGGAGCTCGAGCGCAACATAATGATACCACTTAGGAGACCATAGCATTCTTTTTAAGAAAGTTATTTGCACATGGGATCACAAACTAAAAAATGCTTCAAATGACTCTTCTATTATGCACTATTGACAGTATATACGCGATTTAATCGTTTTCGACATTGCGCAATAAATAAAGATGAGAAAGGTAAAAACCGATGGCGCGAACAGATAGAGGAGCTCGAGCGCAACATAATGATACCACTTAGGAGACCATAGCATTCTTTTTAAGAAAGATATTTGCACATGGGATCACAAACTAAAAAAATGCTACAAATGACTCTTCTACTATGCACTATTGACAGTATATACGCGATTTAATCGTTTTCGACATTGCGCAATAAATAAAGATGAGAAAGGTAAACCGATGTCGCGAACAGGTAGAGGAGCTCGAGCGCAACATAATGATACCACTTAGGAGACCATAGCATTCTTTTTAAGAAAGATATTTGCACATGGGATCACAAACTAAAAAAATGCTACAAATGACTCTTCTACTATTCACTATTGACAGTATATAGGCGATTTAATCGTTTTCGACATTGCGCAATAAATAAAGATGAGAAAGGTAAACCGATGTCGCGAACAGGTAGAGGAGCTCGAGCGCAACATAATGATACCACTTAGGAGACCATAGCATTCTTTTTAAGAAAGATATTTGCACATGGGATCACAAACTAAAAAAATGCTACAAATGACTCTTCTACTATTCACTATTGACAGTATATAGGCGATTTAATCGTTTTCGACATTGCGCAATAAATAAAGATGAGAAAGGTAAAAACCGATGGCGCGAACAGATAGAGGAGCTCGAGCGCAACATAATGATACCACTTAGGAGACCATAGCATTCTTTTTAAGAAAGATATTTGCACATGGAATCACAAACTAAAAAAATGCTACAAATGACTCTTCTACTATGCACTATTGACAGTATATACGCGATTTAATCGTTTTCGACATTGCGCAAAAAATAAAGATGAGAAAGGTAAACCGATGGCGCGAACAGATAGAGGAGCTCGAGCGCAACATAATGATACTACTTAGGAGACAATAGCTTTCTTTTTAAGAAAGTTATTTGCAAATGGGATCACAAACTAAAAAAAAATGCTTCAAATGACTCTTGTATTGCGCATTATGACAGTATATACGCGATTTAATCGTTTTCGACATTGTGCAATAAATAAAGATGATAAAGGTAAAAACCGATGGCGCGAACAGATAGAGGAGCTCGAGCGCAACATAATGATACCACTTAGGAGACCATAGCATTCTTTTTAAGAAAGTTATTTGCAAAAGGGATCACAAACTAAAAAAAAATGCTTCAAATGACTCTTGTATTGCGCATTATGACAGTATATACGCGATTTAATCGTTTTCGACATTGCGCAATAAATAAAGATGAGAAAGGTAAACCGATGGCGCGAACAGATAGAGGAGCTCGAGCGCAACATAATGATACCACTTAGGAGACCATAGCATTCTTTTTAAGAAAGTTATTTGCACATGGGATCACAAACTAAAAAATGCTTCAAATGACTCTTCTATTATGCACTATTGACAGTATATACGCGATTTAATCGTTTTCGACATTGCGCAATAAATAAAGATGAGAAAGGTAAACCGATGTCGCGAACAGGTAGAGGAGCTCGAGCGCAACATAATGATACCACTTAGGAGACCATAGCATTCTTTTTAAGAAAGTTATTTGCAAATGGGATCACAAACTAAAAAAAAATGCTTCAAATGACTCTTGTATTGCGCATTATGACAGTATATACGCGATTTAATCGTTTTCGACATTGCGCAATAAATAAAGATGAGAAAGGTAAAAACCGATGGCGCGAACAGATAGAGGAGCTCGAGCGCAACATAATGATACCACTTAGGAGACCATAGCATTCTTTTTAAGAAAGATATTTGCACATGGAATCACAAACTAAAAAAATGCTACAAATGACTCTTCTACTATGCACTATTGACAGTATATACGCGATTTAATCGTTTTCGACATTGCGCAATAAATAAAGTTGAGAAAGGTAAACCGATGGCGCGAACAGGTAGAGGAGCTCGAGCGCAACATAATGATACCACTTAGGAAACCATAGCATTCTTTTTAAGAAAGTTATTTGCAAATGGGATCACAAACTAAAAAAAAATGCTTCAAATGACTCTTGTATTGCGCATTATGACAGTATATACGCGATTTAATCGTTTTCGACATTGCGCAATAAATAAAGATGAGAAAGGTAAACCGATGGCGCGAACAGATAGAGGAGCTCGAGCGCAACATAATGATACTACTTAGGAGACAATAGCATTCTTTTTAAGAAAGTTATTTGCAAATGGGATCACAAACTAAAAAAAATGCTTCAAATGACTCTTGTATTGCGCATTATGACAGTATATACGCGATTTAATCGTTTTCGACATTGCGCAATAAATAAAGATGAGAAAGGTAAACCGATGGCGCGAACAGATAGAGGAGCTCGAGCGCAACATAATGATACCACTTAGGAGACCATAGCATTCTTTTTAAGAAAGTTATTTGCACATGGGATCACAAACTAAAAAATGCTTCAAATGACTCTTCTATTATGCACTATTGACAGTATATACGCGATTTAATCGTTTTCGACATTGCGCAATAAATAAAGATGAGAAAGGTAAAAACCGATGGCGCGAACAGATAGAGGAGCTCGAGCGCAACATAATGATACCACTTAGGAGACCATAGCATTCTTTTTAAGAAAGATATTTGCACATGGGATCACAAACTAAAAAAATGCTACAAATGACTCTTCTACTATGCACTATTGACAGTATATACGCGATTTAATCGTTTTCGACATTGCGCAATAAATAAAGATGAGAAAGGTAAACCGATGTCGCGAACAGGTAGAGGAGCTCGAGCGCAACATAATGATACCACTTAGGAGACCATAGCATTCTTTTTAAGAAAGATATTTGCACATGGGATCACAAACTAAAAAAATGCTACAAATGACTCTTCTACTATTCACTATTGACAGTATATAGGCGATTTAATCGTTTTCGACATTGCGCAATAAATAAAGATGAGAAAGGTAAAAACCGATGGCGCGAACAGATAGAGGAGCTCGAGCGCAACATAATGATACCACTTAGGAGACCATAGCATTCTTTTTAAGAAAGATATTTGCACATGGAATCACAAACTAAAAAAATGCTACAAATGACTCTTCTACTATGCACTATTGACAGTATATACGCGATTTAATCGTTTTCGACATTGCGCAATAAATAAAGATGAGAAAGGTAAACCGATGGCGCGAACAGGTAGAGGTGCTCGAGCGCAACATAATGATACCACTTAGGAAACCATAGCATTCTTTTTAAGAAAGTTATTTGCAAATGGGATCACAAACTAAAAAAAAATGCTTCAAATGACTCTTGTATTGCGCATTATGACAGTATATACGCGATTTAATCGTTTTCGACATTGCGCAATAAATAAAGATGAGAAAGGTAAACCGATGTCGCGAACAGGTAGAGGAGCTCGAGCGCAACATAATGATACCACTTAGGAGACCATAGCATTCTTTTTAAGAAAGATATTTGCACATGGGATCACAAACTAAAAAAATGCTACAAATGACTCTTCTACTATGCACTATTGACAGTATATACGCGATTTAATCGTTTTCGACATTGCGCAATAAATAAAGATGAGAAAGGTAAACCGATGTCGCGAACAGGTAGAGGAGCTCGAGCGCAACATAATGATACCACTTAGGAGACCATAGCATTCTTTTTAAGAAAGATATTTGCACATGGGATCACAAACTAAAAAAATGCTACAAATGACTCTTCTACTATTCACTATTGACAGTATATAGGCGATTTAATCGTTTTCGACATTGCGCAATAAATAAAGATGAGAAAGGTAAAAACCGATGGCGCGAACAGATAGAGGAGCTCGAGCGCAACATAATGATACCACTTAGGAGACCATAGCATTCTTTTTAAGAAAGATATTTGCACATGGAATCACAAACTAAAAAAATGCTACAAATGACTCTTCTACTATGCACTATTGACAGTATATACGCGATTTAATCGTTTTCGACATTGCGCAATAAATAAAGATGAGAAAGGTAAACCGATGTCGCGAACAGGTAGAGGAGCTCGAGCGCAACATAATGATACCACTTAGGAGACCATAGCATTCTTTTTAAGAAAGTTATTTGCAAAAGGGATCACAAACTTAAAAAAAATGCTTCAAATGACTCTTGTATTGCGCATTGTGACAGTATATACGCGATTTAATCGTTTTCGACATTGCGCAAAAAATAAAGATGAGAAAGGTAAACCGATGGCGCGAACAGATAGAGGAGCTCGAGCGCAACATAATGATACTACTTAGGAGACAATAGCATTCTTTTTAAGAAAGTTATTTGCAAATGGGATCACAAACTAAAAAAAATGCTTCAAATGACTCTTGTATTGCGCACTATGACAGTATATAGGCAATTTAATCGTTTTCGACACAGCGCAATAAATAAAGATGAGAAAGGTAAACCGATGGCGCGAACACATAGAGGAGCTCGAGCGCAACATAATGATACTACTTAGGAGACAATAGCATTCTTTTTAAGAAAGTTATTTGCAAATGGGATCACAAACTAAAAAAAAATGCTTCAAATGACTCTTGTATTGCGCATTATGACAGTATATACGCGATTTAATCGTTTTCGACATTGCGCAATAAATAAAGATGAGAAAGGTAAAAACCGATGGCGCGAACAGATAGAGGAGCTCGAGCGCAACATAATGATACTACTTAGGAGACCATAGCATTCTTTTTAAGAAAGATATTTGCACATGGAATCACAAACTAAAAAAATGCTACAAATGACTCTTCTACTATGCACTATTGACAGTATATACGCGATTTAATCGTTTTCGACATTGCGCAATAAATAAAGATGAGAAAGGTAAACCGATGGCGCGAACAGGTGAGGAGCTCGAGCGCAACATAATGATACCACTTAGGAAACCATAGCATTCTTTTTAAGAAAGTTATTTGCAAATGGGATCACAAACTAAAAAAAAATGCTTCAAATGACTCTTGTATTGCGCATTATGACAGTATATACGCGATTTAATCGTTTTCGACATTGCGCAATAAATAAAGATGAGAAAGGTAAAAACCGATGGCGCGAACAGATAGAGGAGCTCGAGCGCAACATAATGATACCACTTAGGAGACCATAGCATTCTTTTTAAGAAAGTTATTTGCACATGGGATCACAAACTAAAAAAATGCTACAAATGACTCTTCTACTATGCACTATTGACAGTATATACGCGATTTAATCGTTTTCGACATTGCGCAATAAATAAAGATGAGAAAGGTAAACCGATGTCGCGAACAGGTAGAGGAGCTCGAGCGCAACATAATGATACCACTTAGGAGACCATAGCATTCTTTTTAAGAAAGATATTTGCACATGGGATCACAAACTAAAAAAATGCTACAAATGACTCTTCTACTATGCACTATTGACAGTATATACGCGATTTAATCGTTTTCGACATTGCGCAATAAATAAAGATGAGAAAGGTAAACCGATGTCGCGAACAGGTAGAGGAGCTCGAGCGCAACATAATGATACCACTTAGGAGACCATAGCATTCTTTTTAAGAAAGATATTTGCACATGGGATCACAAACTAAAAAAATGCTACAAATGACTCTTCTACTATTCACTATTGACAGTATATAGGCGATTTAATCGTTTTCGACATTGCGCAATAAATAAAGATGAGAAAGGTAAAAACCGATGGCGCGAACAGATAGAGGAGCTCGAGCGCAACATAATGATACCACTTAGGAGACCATAGCATTCTTTTTAAGAAAGATATTTGCACATGGAATCACAAACTAAAAAAATGCTACAAATGACTCTTCTACTATGCACTATTGACAGTATATACGCGATTTAATCGTTTTCGACATTGCGCAATAAATAAAGATGAGAAAGGTAAACCGATGGCGCGAACAGGTAGAGGAGCTCGAGCGCAACATAATGATACCACTTAGGAAACCATAGCATTCTTTTTAAGAAAGTTATTTGCAAATGGGATCACAAACTAAAAAAAAATGCTTCAAATGACTCTTGTATTGCGCATTATGACAGTATATACGCGATTTAATCGTTTTCGACATTGCGCAATAAATAAAGATGAGAAAGGTAAAAACCGATGGCGCGAACAGATAGAGGAGCTCGAGCGCAACATAATGATACCACTTAGGAGACCATAGCATTCTTTTTAAGAAAGATATTTGCACATGGGATCACAAACTAAAAAAATGCTACAAATGACTCTTCTACTATGCACTATTGACAGTATATACGCGATTTAATCGTTTTCGACATTGCGCAATAAATAAAGATGAGAAAGGTAAACCGATGTCGCGAACAGGTAGAGGAGCTCGAGCGCAACATAATGATACCACTTAGGAGACCATAGCATTCTTTTTAAGAAAGTTATTTGCAAAAGGGATCACAAACTTAAAAAAAATGCTTCAAATGACTCTTGTATTGCGCATTGTGACAGTATATACGCGATTTAATCGTTTTCGACATTGCGCAAAAAATAAAGATGAGAAAGGTAAACCGATGGCGCGAACAGATAGAGGAGCTCGAGCGCAACATAATGATACTACTTAGGAGACAATAGCATTCTTTTTAAGAAAGTTATTTGCAAATGGGATCACAAACTAAAAAAAATGCTTCAAATGACTCTTGTATTGCGCACTATGACAGTATATAGGCAATTTAATCGTTTTCGACACAGCGCAATAAATAAAGATGAGAAAGGTAAACCGATGGCGCGAACACATAGAGGAGCTCGAGCGCAACATAATGATACCACTTAGGAGACCATAGCATTCTTTTTAAGAAAGATATTTGCACATGGGATCACAAACTAAAAAAAAATGCTTCAAATGACTCTTGTATTGCGCATTATGACAGTATATACGCGATTTAATCGTTTTCGACATTGCGCAATAAATAAAGATGAGAAAGGTAAACCGATGTCGCGAACAGGTAGAGGAGCTCGAGCGCAACATAATGATACCACTTAGGAGACCATAGCATTCTTTTTAAGAAAGTTATTTGCAAATGGGATCACAAACTAAAAAAAAATGCTTCAAATGACTCTTGTATTGCGTATTATGACAGTATATACGCGATTTAATCGTTTTCGACATTGCGCAATAAATAAAGATGAGAAAGGTAAAAACCGATGGCGCGAACAGATAGAGGAGCTCGAGCGCAACATAATGATACCACTTAGGAGACCATAGCATTCTTTTTAAGAAAGATATTTGCACATGGAATCACAAACTAAAAAAATGCTACAAATGACTCTTCTACTATGCACTATTGACAGTATATACGCGATTTAATCGTTTTCGACATTGCGCAATAAATAAAGTTGAGAAAGGTAAACCGATGGCACGAACAGGTAGAGGAGCTCGAGCGCAACATAATGATACCACTTAGGAAACCATAGCATTCTTTTTAAGAAAGTTATTTGCAAATGGGATCACAAACTAAAAAAAAATGCTTCAAATGACTCTTGTATTGCGCATTATGACAGTATATACGCGATTTAATCGTTTTCGACATTGCGCAATAAATAAAGATGAGAAAGGTAAAAACCGATGGCGCGAACAGATAGAGGAGCTCGAGCGCAACATAATGATACCACTTAGGAGACCATAGCATTCTTTTTAAGAAAGTTATTTGCACATGGGATCACAAACTAAAAAAATGCTACAAATGACTCTTCTACTATGCACTATTGACAGTATATACGCGATTTAATCGTTTTCGACATTGCGCAATAAATAAAGATGAGAAAGGTAAACCGATGTCGCGAACAGGTAGAGGAGCTCGAGCGCAACATAATGATACCACTTAGGAGACCATAGCATTCTTTTTAAGAAAGATATTTGCACATGGGATCACAAACTAAAAAAATGCTACAAATGACTCTTCTACTATGCACTATTGACAGTATATACGCGATTTAATCGTTTTCGACATTGCGCAATAAATAAAGATGAGAAAGGTAAACCGATGTCGCGAACAGGTAGAGGAGCTCGAGCGCAACATAATGATACCACTTAGGAGACCATAGCATTCTTTTTAAGAAAGATATTTGCACATGGGATCACAAACTAAAAAAATGCTACAAATGACTCTTCTACTATTCACTATTGACAGTATATAGGCGATTTAATCGTTTTCGACATTGCGCAATAAATAAAGATGAGAAAGGTAAAAACCGATGGCGCGAACAGATAGAGGAGCTCGAGCGCAACATAATGATACCACTTAGGAGACCATAGCATTCTTTTTAAGAAAGATATTTGCACATGGAATCACAAACTAAAAAAATGCTACAAATGACTCTTCTACTATGCACTATTGACAGTATATACGCGATTTAATCGTTTTCGACATTGCGCAATAAATAAAGATGAGAAAGGTAAACCGATGGCGCGAACAGGTAGAGGAGCTCGAGCGCAACATAATGATACCACTTAGGAAACCATAGCATTCTTTTTAAGAAAGTTATTTGCAAATGGGATCACAAACTAAAAAAAAATGCTTCAAATGACTCTTGTATTGCGCATTATGACAGTATATACGCGATTTAATCGTTTTCGACATTGCGCAATAAATAAAGATGAGAAAGGTAAAAACCGATGGCGCGAACAGATAGAGGAGCTCGAGCGCAACATAATGATACCACTTAGGAGACCATAGCATTCTTTTTAAGAAAGATATTTGCACATGGGATCACAAACTAAAAAAATGCTACAAATGACTCTTCTACTATGCACTATTGACAGTATATACGCGATTTAATCGTTTTCGACATTGCGCAATAAATAAAGATGAGAAAGGTAAACCGATGTCGCGAACAGGTAGAGGAGCTCGAGCGCAACATAATGATACCACTTAGGAGACCATAGCATTCTTTTTAAGAAAGTTATTTGCAAAAGGGATCACAAACTTAAAAAAAATGCTTCAAATGACTCTTGTATTGCGCATTGTGACAGTATATACGCGATTTAATCGTTTTCGACATTGCGCAAAAAATAAAGATGAGAAAGGTAAACCGATGGCGCGAACAGATAGAGGAGCTCGAGCGCAACATAATGATACTACTTAGGAGACAATAGCATTCTTTTTAAGAAAGTTATTTGCAAATGGGATCACAAACTAAAAAAAATGCTTCAAATGACTCTTGTATTGCGCACTATGACAGTATATAGGCAATTTAATCGTTTTCGACACAGCGCAATAAATAAAGATGAGAAAGGTAAACCGATGGCGCGAACACATAGAGGAGCTCGAGCGCAACATAATGATACCACTTAGGAGACCATAGCATTCTTTTTAAGAAAGATATTTGCACATGGGATCACAAACTAAAAAAAAATGCTTCAAATGACTCTTGTATTGCGCATTATGACAGTATATACGCGATTTAATCGTTTTCGACATTGCGCAATAAATAAAGATGAGAAAGGTAAACCGATGTCGCGAACAGGTAGAGGAGCTCGAGCGCAACATAATGATACCACTTAGGAGACCATAGCATTCTTTTTAAGAAAGTTATTTGCAAATGGGATCACAAACTAAAAAAAAATGCTTCAAATGACTCTTGTATTGCGTATTATGACAGTATATACGCGATTTAATCGTTTTCGACATTGCGCAATAAATAAAGATGAGAAAGGTAAAAACCGATGGCGCGAACAGATAGAGGAGCTCGAGCGCAACATAATGATACCACTTAGGAGACCATAGCATTCTTTTTAAGAAAGATATTTGCACATGGAATCACAAACTAAAAAAATGCTACAAATGACTCTTCTACTATGCACTATTGACAGTATATACGCGATTTAATCGTTTTCGACATTGCGCAATAAATAAAGTTGAGAAAGGTAAACCGATGGCACGAACAGGTAGAGGAGCTCGAGCGCAACATAATGATACCACTTAGGAAACCATAGCATTCTTTTTAAGAAAGTTATTTGCAAATGGGATCACAAACTAAAAAAAAATGCTTCAAATGACTCTTGTATTGCGCATTATGACAGTATATACGCGATTTAATCGTTTTCGACATTGCGCAATAAATAAAGATGAGAAAGGTAAACCGATGGCGCGAACAGATAGAGGAGCTCGAGCGCAACATAATGATACTACTTAGGAGACAATAGCATTCTTTTTAAGAAAGTTATTTGCAAATGGGATCACAAACTAAAAAAAATGCTTCAAATGACTCTTGTATTGCGCATTATGACAGTATATACGCGATTTAATCGTTTTCGACATTGCGCAATAAATAAAGATGAGAAAGGTAAACCGATGGCGCGAACAGATAGAGGAGCTCGAGCGCAACATAATGATACCACTTAGGAGACCATAGCATTCTTTTTAAGAAAGTTATTTGCACATGGGATCACAAACTAAAAAATGCTTCAAATGACTCTTCTATTATGCACTATTGACAGTATATACGCGATTTAATCGTTTTCGACATTGCGCAATAAATAAAGATGAGAAAGGTAAAAACCGATGGCGCGAACAGATAGAGGAGCTCGAGCGCAACATAATGATACCACTTAGGAGACCATAGCATTCTTTTTAAGAAAGATATTTGCACATGGGATCACAAACTAAAAAAATGCTACAAATGACTCTTCTACTATGCACTATTGACAGTATATACGCGATTTAATCGTTTTCGACATTGCGCAATAAATAAAGATGAGAAAGGTAAACCGATGTCGCGAACAGGTAGAGGAGCTCGAGCGCAACATAATGATACCACTTAGGAGACCATAGCATTCTTTTTAAGAAAGATATTTGCACATGGGATCACAAACTAAAAAAATGCTACAAATGACTCTTCTACTATTCACTATTGACAGTATATAGGCGATTTAATCGTTTTCGACATTGCGCAATAAATAAAGATGAGAAAGGTAAAAACCGATGGCGCGAACAGATAGAGGAGCTCGAGCGCAACATAATGATACCACTTAGGAGACCATAGCATTCTTTTTAAGAAAGATATTTGCACATGGAATCACAAACTAAAAAAATGCTACAAATGACTCTTCTACTATGCACTATTGACAGTATATACGCGATTTAATCGTTTTCGACATTGCGCAATAAATAAAGATGAGAAAGGTAAACCGATGGCGCGAACAGGTAGAGGTGCTCGAGCGCAACATAATGATACTACTTAGGAGACAATAGCATTCTTTTTAAGAAAGTTATTTGCAAATGGGATCACAAACTAAAAAAAATGCTTCAAATGACTCTTGTATTGCGCACTATGACAGTATATAGGCAATTTAATCGTTTTCGACACAGCGCAATAAATAAAGATGAGAAAGGTAAACCGATGGCGCGAACACATAGAGGAGCTCGAGCGCAACATAATGATACCACTTAGGAGACCATAGCATTCTTTTTAAGAAAGATATTTGCACATGGGATCACAAACTAAAAAAAAATGCTTCAAATGACTCTTGTATTGCGCATTATGACAGTATATACGCGATTTAATCGTTTTCGACATTGCGCAATAAATAAAGATGAGAAAGGTAAACCGATGTCGCGAACAGGTAGAGGAGCTCGAGCGCAACATAATGATACCACTTAGGAGACCATAGCATTCTTTTTAAGAAAGTTATTTGCAAATGGGATCACAAACTAAAAAAAAATGCTTCAAATGACTCTTGTATTGCGTATTATGACAGTATATACGCGATTTAATCGTTTTCGACATTGCGCAATAAATAAAGATGAGAAAGGTAAAAACCGATGGCGCGAACAGATAGAGGAGCTCGAGCGCAACATAATGATACCACTTAGGAGACCATAGCATTCTTTTTAAGAAAGATATTTGCACATGGAATCACAAACTAAAAAAATGCTACAAATGACTCTTCTACTATGCACTATTGACAGTATATACGCGATTTAATCGTTTTCGACATTGCGCAATAAATAAAGTTGAGAAAGGTAAACCGATGGCACGAACAGGTAGAGGAGCTCGAGCGCAACATAATGATACCACTTAGGAAACCATAGCATTCTTTTTAAGAAAGTTATTTGCAAATGGGATCACAAACTAAAAAAAAATGCTTCAAATGACTCTTGTATTGCGCATTATGACAGTATATACGCGATTTAATCGTTTTCGACATTGCGCAATAAATAAAGATGAGAAAGGTAAAAACCGATGGCGCGAACAGATAGAGGAGCTCGAGCGCAACATAATGATACCACTTAGGAGACCATAGCATTCTTTTTAAGAAAGTTATTTGCACATGGGATCACAAACTAAAAAAATGCTACAAATGACTCTTCTACTATGCACTATTGACAGTATATACGCGATTTAATCGTTTTCGACATTGCGCAATAAATAAAGATGAGAAAGGTAAACCGATGTCGCGAACAGGTAGAGGAGCTCGAGCGCAACATAATGATACCACTTAGGAGACCATAGCATTCTTTTTAAGAAAGATATTTGCACATGGGATCACAAACTAAAAAAATGCTACAAATGACTCTTCTACTATGCACTATTGACAGTATATACGCGATTTAATCGTTTTCGACATTGCGCAATAAATAAAGATGAGAAAGGTAAACCGATGTCGCGAACAGGTAGAGGAGCTCGAGCGCAACATAATGATACCACTTAGGAGACCATAGCATTCTTTTTAAGAAAGATATTTGCACATGGGATCACAAACTAAAAAAATGCTACAAATGACTCTTCTACTATTCACTATTGACAGTATATAGGCGATTTAATCGTTTTCGACATTGCGCAATAAATAAAGATGAGAAAGGTAAAAACCGATGGCGCGAACAGATAGAGGAGCTCGAGCGCAACATAATGATACCACTTAGGAGACCATAGCATTCTTTTTAAGAAAGATATTTGCACATGGAATCACAAACTAAAAAAATGCTACAAATGACTCTTCTACTATGCACTATTGACAGTATATACGCGATTTAATCGTTTTCGACATTGCGCAATAAATAAAGATGAGAAAGGTAAACCGATGGCGCGAACAGGTAGAGGAGCTCGAGCGCAACATAATGATACCACTTAGGAAACCATAGCATTCTTTTTAAGAAAGTTATTTGCAAATGGGATCACAAACTAAAAAAAAATGCTTCAAATGACTCTTGTATTGCGCATTATGACAGTATATACGCGATTTAATCGTTTTCGACATTGCGCAATAAATAAAGATGAGAAAGGTAAAAACCGATGGCGCGAACAGATAGAGGAGCTCGAGCGCAACATAATGATACCACTTAGGAGACCATAGCATTCTTTTTAAGAAAGATATTTGCACATGGGATCACAAACTAAAAAAATGCTACAAATGACTCTTCTACTATGCACTATTGACAGTATATACGCGATTTAATCGTTTTCGACATTGCGCAATAAATAAAGATGAGAAAGGTAAACCGATGTCGCGAACAGGTAGAGGAGCTCGAGCGCAACATAATGATACCACTTAGGAGACCATAGCATTCTTTTTAAGAAAGTTATTTGCAAAAGGGATCACAAACTTAAAAAAAATGCTTCAAATGACTCTTGTATTGCGCATTGTGACAGTATATACGCGATTTAATCGTTTTCGACATTGCGCAAAAAATAAAGATGAGAAAGGTAAACCGATGGCGCGAACAGATAGAGGAGCTCGAGCGCAACATAATGATACTACTTAGGAGACAATAGCATTCTTTTTAAGAAAGTTATTTGCAAATGGGATCACAAACTAAAAAAAATGCTTCAAATGACTCTTGTATTGCGCACTATGACAGTATATAGGCAATTTAATCGTTTTCGACACAGCGCAATAAATAAAGATGAGAAAGGTAAACCGATGGCGCGAACACATAGAGGAGCTCGAGCGCAACATAATGATACCACTTAGGAGACCATAGCATTCTTTTTAAGAAAGATATTTGCACATGGGATCACAAACTAAAAAAAAATGCTTCAAATGACTCTTGTATTGCGCATTATGACAGTATATACGCGATTTAATCGTTTTCGACATTGCGCAATAAATAAAGATGAGAAAGGTAAACCGATGTCGCGAACAGGTAGAGGAGCTCGAGCGCAACATAATGATACCACTTAGGAGACCATAGCATTCTTTTTAAGAAAGTTATTTGCAAATGGGATCACAAACTAAAAAAAAATGCTTCAAATGACTCTTGTATTGCGTATTATGACAGTATATACGCGATTTAATCGTTTTCGACATTGCGCAATAAATAAAGATGAGAAAGGTAAAAACCGATGGCGCGAACAGATAGAGGAGCTCGAGCGCAACATAATGATACCACTTAGGAGACCATAGCATTCTTTTTAAGAAAGATATTTGCACATGGAATCACAAACTAAAAAAATGCTACAAATGACTCTTCTACTATGCACTATTGACAGTATATACGCGATTTAATCGTTTTCGACATTGCGCAATAAATAAAGTTGAGAAAGGTAAACCGATGGCACGAACAGGTAGAGGAGCTCGAGCGCAACATAATGATACCACTTAGGAAACCATAGCATTCTTTTTAAGAAAGTTATTTGCAAATGGGATCACAAACTAAAAAAAAATGCTTCAAATGACTCTTGTATTGCGCATTATGACAGTATATACGCGATTTAATCGTTTTCGACATTGCGCAATAAATAAAGATGAGAAAGGTAAACCGATGGCGCGAACAGATAGAGGAGCTCGAGCGCAACATAATGATACTACTTAGGAGACAATAGCATTCTTTTTAAGAAAGTTATTTGCAAATGGGATCACAAACTAAAAAAAATGCTTCAAATGACTCTTGTATTGCGCATTATGACAGTATATACGCGATTTAATCGTTTTCGACATTGCGCAATAAATAAAGATGAGAAAGGTAAACCGATGGCGCGAACAGATAGAGGAGCTCGAGCGCAACATAATGATACCACTTAGGAGACCATAGCATTCTTTTTAAGAAAGTTATTTGCACATGGGATCACAAACTAAAAAATGCTTCAAATGACTCTTCTATTATGCACTATTGACAGTATATACGCGATTTAATCGTTTTCGACATTGCGCAATAAATAAAGATGAGAAAGGTAAAAACCGATGGCGCGAACAGATAGAGGAGCTCGAGCGCAACATAATGATACCACTTAGGAGACCATAGCATTCTTTTTAAGAAAGATATTTGCACATGGGATCACAAACTAAAAAAATGCTACAAATGACTCTTCTACTATGCACTATTGACAGTATATACGCGATTTAATCGTTTTCGACATTGCGCAATAAATAAAGATGAGAAAGGTAAACCGATGTCGCGAACAGGTAGAGGAGCTCGAGCGCAACATAATGATACCACTTAGGAGACCATAGCATTCTTTTTAAGAAAGATATTTGCACATGGGATCACAAACTAAAAAAATGCTACAAATGACTCTTCTACTATTCACTATTGACAGTATATAGGCGATTTAATCGTTTTCGACATTGCGCAATAAATAAAGATGAGAAAGGTAAAAACCGATGGCGCGAACAGATAGAGGAGCTCGAGCGCAACATAATGATACCACTTAGGAGACCATAGCATTCTTTTTAAGAAAGATATTTGCACATGGAATCACAAACTAAAAAAATGCTACAAATGACTCTTCTACTATGCACTATTGACAGTATATACGCGATTTAATCGTTTTCGACATTGCGCAATAAATAAAGATGAGAAAGGTAAACCGATGGCGCGAACAGGTAGAGGTGCTCGAGCGCAACATAATGATACCACTTAGGAAACCATAGCATTCTTTTTAAGAAAGTTATTTGCAAATGGGATCACAAACTAAAAAAAAATGCTTCAAATGACTCTTGTATTGCGCATTATGACAGTATATACGCGATTTAATCGTTTTCGACATTGCGCAATAAATAAAGATGAGAAAGGTAAAAACCGATGGCGCGAACAGATAGAGGAGCTCGAGCGCAACATAATGATACCACTTAGGAGACCATAGCATTCTTTTTAAGAAAGATATTTGCACATGGGATCACAAACTAAAAAAATGCTACAAATGACTCTTCTACTATGCACTATTGACAGTATATACGCGATTTAATCGTTTTCGACATTGCGCAATAAATAAAGATGAGAAAGGTAAACCGATGTCGCGAACAGGTAGAGGAGCTCGAGCGCAACATAATGATACCACTTAGGAGACCATAGCATTCTTTTTAAGAAAGTTATTTGCAAAAGGGATCACAAACTTAAAAAAAATGCTTCAAATGACTCTTGTATTGCGCATTGTGACAGTATATACGCGATTTAATCGTTTTCGACATTGCGCAAAAAATAAAGATGAGAAAGGTAAACCGATGGCGCGAACAGATAGAGGAGCTCGAGCGCAACATAATGATACTACTTAGGAGACAATAGCATTCTTTTTAAGAAAGTTATTTGCAAATGGGATCACAAACTAAAAAAAATGCTTCAAATGACTCTTGTATTGCGCACTATGACAGTATATAGGCAATTTAATCGTTTTCGACACAGCGCAATAAATAAAGATGAGAAAGGTAAACCGATGGCGCGAACACATAGAGGAGCTCGAGCGCAACATAATGATACTACTTAGGAGACAATAGCATTCTTTTTAAGAAAGTTATTTGCAAATGGGATCACAAACTAAAAAAAAATGCTTCAAATGACTCTTGTATTGCGCATTATGACAGTATATACGCGATTTAATCGTTTTCGACATTGCGCAATAAATAAAGATGAGAAAGGTAAAAACCGATGGCGCGAACAGATAGAGGAGCTCGAGCGCAACATAATGATACTACTTAGGAGACAATAGCATTCTTTTTCAGAAAGTTATTTGCAAATGGGATCACAAACTAAAAAAAAATGCTTCAAATGACTCTTGTATTGCGCATTATGACAGTATATACGCGATTTAATCGTTTTCGACATTGCGCAATAAATAAAGATGAGAAAGGTAAAAACCGATGGCGCGAACAGATAGAGGAGCTCGAGCGCAACATAATGATACTACTTAGGAGACCATAGCATTCTTTTTAAGAAAGATATTTGCACATGGAATCACAAACTAAAAAAATGCTACAAATGACTCTTCTACTATGCACTATTGACAGTATATACGCGATTTAATCGTTTTCGACATTGCGCAATAAATAAAGATGAGAAAGGTAAACCGATGGCGCGAACAGGTGAGGAGCTCGAGCGCAACATAATGATACCACTTAGGAAACCATAGCATTCTTTTTAAGAAAGTTATTTGCAAATGGGATCACAAACTAAAAAAAAATGCTTCAAATGACTCTTGTATTGCGCATTATGACAGTATATACGCGATTTAATCGTTTTCGACATTGCGCAATAAATAAAGATGAGAAAGGTAAAAACCGATGGCGCGAACAGATAGAGGAGCTCGAGCGCAACATAATGATACCACTTAGGAGACCATAGCATTCTTTTTAAGAAAGTTATTTGCACATGGGATCACAAACTAAAAAAATGCTACAAATGACTCTTCTACTATGCACTATTGACAGTATATACGCGATTTAATCGTTTTCGACATTGCGCAATAAATAAAGATGAGAAAGGTAAACCGATGTCGCGAACAGGTAGAGGAGCTCGAGCGCAACATAATGATACCACTTAGGAGACCATAGCATTCTTTTTAAGAAAGATATTTGCACATGGGATCACAAACTAAAAAAATGCTACAAATGACTCTTCTACTATGCACTATTGACAGTATATACGCGATTTAATCGTTTTCGACATTGCGCAATAAATAAAGATGAGAAAGGTAAACCGATGTCGCGAACAGGTAGAGGAGCTCGAGCGCAACATAATGATACCACTTAGGAGACCATAGCATTCTTTTTAAGAAAGATATTTGCACATGGGATCACAAACTAAAAAAATGCTACAAATGACTCTTCTACTATTCACTATTGACAGTATATAGGCGATTTAATCGTTTTCGACATTGCGCAATAAATAAAGATGAGAAAGGTAAAAACCGATGGCGCGAACAGATAGAGGAGCTCGAGCGCAACATAATGATACCACTTAGGAGACCATAGCATTCTTTT
Source organism: Strongylocentrotus droebachiensis (assembly GCA_035222895.1). Lineage (NCBI taxonomy): Eukaryota > Metazoa > Echinodermata > Echinoidea > Camarodonta > Strongylocentrotidae > Strongylocentrotus > Strongylocentrotus droebachiensis. The sequence goes on from JAVYIG010005018.1 coordinate 106,213, forward strand.
TAAGAAAGATATTTGCACATGGAATCACAAACTAAAAAAATGCTACAAATGACTCTTCTACTATGCACTATTGACAGTATATACGCGATTTAATCGTTTTCGACATTGCGCAATAAATAAAGATGAGAAAGGTAAACCGATGGCGCGAACAGGTAGAGGAGCTCGAGCGCAACATAATGATACCACTTAGGAAACCATAGCATTCTTTTTAAGAAAGTTATTTGCAAATGGGATCACAAACTAAAAAAAAATGCTTCAAATGACTCTTGTATTGCGCATTATGACAGTATATACGCGATTTAATCGTTTTCGACATTGCGCAATAAATAAAGATGAGAAAGGTAAAAACCGATGGCGCGAACAGATAGAGGAGCTCGAGCGCAACATAATGATACCACTTAGGAGACCATAGCATTCTTTTTAAGAAAGATATTTGCACATGGGATCACAAACTAAAAAAATGCTACAAATGACTCTTCTACTATGCACTATTGACAGTATATACGCGATTTAATCGTTTTCGACATTGCGCAATAAATAAAGATGAGAAAGGTAAACCGATGTCGCGAACAGGTAGAGGAGCTCGAGCGCAACATAATGATACCACTTAGGAGACCATAGCATTCTTTTTAAGAAAGTTATTTGCAAAAGGGATCACAAACTTAAAAAAAATGCTTCAAATGACTCTTGTATTGCGCATTGTGACAGTATATACGCGATTTAATCGTTTTCGACATTGCGCAAAAAATAAAGATGAGAAAGGTAAACCGATGGCGCGAACAGATAGAGGAGCTCGAGCGCAACATAATGATACTACTTAGGAGACAATAGCATTCTTTTTAAGAAAGTTATTTGCAAATGGGATCACAAACTAAAAAAAATGCTTCAAATGACTCTTGTATTGCGCACTATGACAGTATATAGGCAATTTAATCGTTTTCGACACAGCGCAATAAATAAAGATGAGAAAGGTAAACCGATGGCGCGAACACATAGAGGAGCTCGAGCGCAACATAATGATACCACTTAGGAGACCATAGCATTCTTTTTAAGAAAGATATTTGCACATGGGATCACAAACTAAAAAAAAATGCTTCAAATGACTCTTGTATTGCGCATTATGACAGTATATACGCGATTTAATCGTTTTCGACATTGCGCAATAAATAAAGATGAGAAAGGTAAACCGATGTCGCGAACAGGTAGAGGAGCTCGAGCGCAACATAATGATACCACTTAGGAGACCATAGCATTCTTTTTAAGAAAGTTATTTGCAAATGGGATCACAAACTAAAAAAAAATGCTTCAAATGACTCTTGTATTGCGTATTATGACAGTATATACGCGATTTAATCGTTTTCGACATTGCGCAATAAATAAAGATGAGAAAGGTAAAAACCGATGGCGCGAACAGATAGAGGAGCTCGAGCGCAACATAATGATACCACTTAGGAGACCATAGCATTCTTTTTAAGAAAGATATTTGCACATGGAATCACAAACTAAAAAAATGCTACAAATGACTCTTCTACTATGCACTATTGACAGTATATACGCGATTTAATCGTTTTCGACATTGCGCAATAAATAAAGTTGAGAAAGGTAAACCGATGGCACGAACAGGTAGAGGAGCTCGAGCGCAACATAATGATACCACTTAGGAAACCATAGCATTCTTTTTAAGAAAGTTATTTGCAAATGGGATCACAAACTAAAAAAAAATGCTTCAAATGACTCTTGTATTGCGCATTATGACAGTATATACGCGATTTAATCGTTTTCGACATTGCGCAATAAATAAAGATGAGAAAGGTAAAAACCGATGGCGCGAACAGATAGAGGAGCTCGAGCGCAACATAATGATACCACTTAGGAGACCATAGCATTCTTTTTAAGAAAGTTATTTGCACATGGGATCACAAACTAAAAAAATGCTACAAATGACTCTTCTACTATGCACTATTGACAGTATATACGCGATTTAATCGTTTTCGACATTGCGCAATAAATAAAGATGAGAAAGGTAAACCGATGTCGCGAACAGGTAGAGGAGCTCGAGCGCAACATAATGATACCACTTAGGAGACCATAGCATTCTTTTTAAGAAAGATATTTGCACATGGGATCACAAACTAAAAAAATGCTACAAATGACTCTTCTACTATGCACTATTGACAGTATATACGCGATTTAATCGTTTTCGACATTGCGCAATAAATAAAGATGAGAAAGGTAAACCGATGTCGCGAACAGGTAGAGGAGCTCGAGCGCAACATAATGATACCACTTAGGAGACCATAGCATTCTTTTTAAGAAAGATATTTGCACATGGGATCACAAACTAAAAAAATGCTACAAATGACTCTTCTACTATTCACTATTGACAGTATATAGGCGATTTAATCGTTTTCGACATTGCGCAATAAATAAAGATGAGAAAGGTAAAAACCGATGGCGCGAACAGATAGAGGAGCTCGAGCGCAACATAATGATACCACTTAGGAGACCATAGCATTCTTTTTAAGAAAGATATTTGCACATGGAATCACAAACTAAAAAAATGCTACAAATGACTCTTCTACTATGCACTATTGACAGTATATACGCGATTTAATCGTTTTCGACATTGCGCAATAAATAAAGATGAGAAAGGTAAACCGATGGCGCGAACAGGTAGAGGAGCTCGAGCGCAACATAATGATACCACTTAGGAAACCATAGCATTCTTTTTAAGAAAGTTATTTGCAAATGGGATCACAAACTAAAAAAAAATGCTTCAAATGACTCTTGTATTGCGCATTATGACAGTATATACGCGATTTAATCGTTTTCGACATTGCGCAATAAATAAAGATGAGAAAGGTAAAAACCGATGGCGCGAACAGATAGAGGAGCTCGAGCGCAACATAATGATACCACTTAGGAGACCATAGCATTCTTTTTAAGAAAGATATTTGCACATGGGATCACAAACTAAAAAAATGCTACAAATGACTCTTCTACTATGCACTATTGACAGTATATACGCGATTTAATCGTTTTCGACATTGCGCAATAAATAAAGATGAGAAAGGTAAACCGATGTCGCGAACAGGTAGAGGAGCTCGAGCGCAACATAATGATACCACTTAGGAGACCATAGCATTCTTTTTAAGAAAGTTATTTGCAAAAGGGATCACAAACTTAAAAAAAATGCTTCAAATGACTCTTGTATTGCGCATTGTGACAGTATATACGCGATTTAATCGTTTTCGACATTGCGCAAAAAATAAAGATGAGAAAGGTAAACCGATGGCGCGAACAGATAGAGGAGCTCGAGCGCAACATAATGATACTACTTAGGAGACAATAGCATTCTTTTTAAGAAAGTTATTTGCAAATGGGATCACAAACTAAAAAAAATGCTTCAAATGACTCTTGTATTGCGCACTATGACAGTATATAGGCAATTTAATCGTTTTCGACACAGCGCAATAAATAAAGATGAGAAAGGTAAACCGATGGCGCGAACACATAGAGGAGCTCGAGCGCAACATAATGATACCACTTAGGAGACCATAGCATTCTTTTTAAGAAAGATATTTGCACATGGGATCACAAACTAAAAAAAAATGCTTCAAATGACTCTTGTATTGCGCATTATGACAGTATATACGCGATTTAATCGTTTTCGACATTGCGCAATAAATAAAGATGAGAAAGGTAAACCGATGTCGCGAACAGGTAGAGGAGCTCGAGCGCAACATAATGATACCACTTAGGAGACCATAGCATTCTTTTTAAGAAAGTTATTTGCAAATGGGATCACAAACTAAAAAAAAATGCTTCAAATGACTCTTGTATTGCGTATTATGACAGTATATACGCGATTTAATCGTTTTCGACATTGCGCAATAAATAAAGATGAGAAAGGTAAAAACCGATGGCGCGAACAGATAGAGGAGCTCGAGCGCAACATAATGATACCACTTAGGAGACCATAGCATTCTTTTTAAGAAAGATATTTGCACATGGAATCACAAACTAAAAAAATGCTACAAATGACTCTTCTACTATGCACTATTGACAGTATATACGCGATTTAATCGTTTTCGACATTGCGCAATAAATAAAGTTGAGAAAGGTAAACCGATGGCACGAACAGGTAGAGGAGCTCGAGCGCAACATAATGATACCACTTAGGAAACCATAGCATTCTTTTTAAGAAAGTTATTTGCAAATGGGATCACAAACTAAAAAAAAATGCTTCAAATGACTCTTGTATTGCGCATTATGACAGTATATACGCGATTTAATCGTTTTCGACATTGCGCAATAAATAAAGATGAGAAAGGTAAACCGATGGCGCGAACAGATAGAGGAGCTCGAGCGCAACATAATGATACTACTTAGGAGACAATAGCATTCTTTTTAAGAAAGTTATTTGCAAATGGGATCACAAACTAAAAAAAATGCTTCAAATGACTCTTGTATTGCGCATTATGACAGTATATACGCGATTTAATCGTTTTCGACATTGCGCAATAAATAAAGATGAGAAAGGTAAACCGATGGCGCGAACAGATAGAGGAGCTCGAGCGCAACATAATGATACCACTTAGGAGACCATAGCATTCTTTTTAAGAAAGTTATTTGCACATGGGATCACAAACTAAAAAATGCTTCAAATGACTCTTCTATTATGCACTATTGACAGTATATACGCGATTTAATCGTTTTCGACATTGCGCAATAAATAAAGATGAGAAAGGTAAAAACCGATGGCGCGAACAGATAGAGGAGCTCGAGCGCAACATAATGATACCACTTAGGAGACCATAGCATTCTTTTTAAGAAAGATATTTGCACATGGGATCACAAACTAAAAAAATGCTACAAATGACTCTTCTACTATGCACTATTGACAGTATATACGCGATTTAATCGTTTTCGACATTGCGCAATAAATAAAGATGAGAAAGGTAAACCGATGTCGCGAACAGGTAGAGGAGCTCGAGCGCAACATAATGATACCACTTAGGAGACCATAGCATTCTTTTTAAGAAAGATATTTGCACATGGGATCACAAACTAAAAAAATGCTACAAATGACTCTTCTACTATTCACTATTGACAGTATATAGGCGATTTAATCGTTTTCGACATTGCGCAATAAATAAAGATGAGAAAGGTAAAAACCGATGGCGCGAACAGATAGAGGAGCTCGAGCGCAACATAATGATACCACTTAGGAGACCATAGCATTCTTTTTAAGAAAGATATTTGCACATGGAATCACAAACTAAAAAAATGCTACAAATGACTCTTCTACTATGCACTATTGACAGTATATACGCGATTTAATCGTTTTCGACATTGCGCAATAAATAAAGATGAGAAAGGTAAACCGATGGCGCGAACAGGTAGAGGTGCTCGAGCGCAACATAATGATACCACTTAGGAAACCATAGCATTCTTTTTAAGAAAGTTATTTGCAAATGGGATCACAAACTAAAAAAAAATGCTTCAAATGACTCTTGTATTGCGCATTATGACAGTATATACGCGATTTAATCGTTTTCGACATTGCGCAATAAATAAAGATGAGAAAGGTAAAAACCGATGGCGCGAACAGATAGAGGAGCTCGAGCGCAACATAATGATACCACTTAGGAGACCATAGCATTCTTTTTAAGAAAGATATTTGCACATGGGATCACAAACTAAAAAAATGCTACAAATGACTCTTCTACTATGCACTATTGACAGTATATACGCGATTTAATCGTTTTCGACATTGCGCAATAAATAAAGATGAGAAAGGTAAACCGATGTCGCGAACAGGTAGAGGAGCTCGAGCGCAACATAATGATACCACTTAGGAGACCATAGCATTCTTTTTAAGAAAGTTATTTGCAAAAGGGATCACAAACTTAAAAAAAATGCTTCAAATGACTCTTGTATTGCGCATTGTGACAGTATATACGCGATTTAATCGTTTTCGACATTGCGCAAAAAATAAAGATGAGAAAGGTAAACCGATGGCGCGAACAGATAGAGGAGCTCGAGCGCAACATAATGATACTACTTAGGAGACAATAGCATTCTTTTTAAGAAAGTTATTTGCAAATGGGATCACAAACTAAAAAAAATGCTTCAAATGACTCTTGTATTGCGCACTATGACAGTATATAGGCAATTTAATCGTTTTCGACACAGCGCAATAAATAAAGATGAGAAAGGTAAACCGATGGCGCGAACACATAGAGGAGCTCGAGCGCAACATAATGATACTACTTAGGAGACAATAGCATTCTTTTTAAGAAAGTTATTTGCAAATGGGATCACAAACTAAAAAAAAATGCTTCAAATGACTCTTGTATTGCGCATTATGACAGTATATACGCGATTTAATCGTTTTCGACATTGCGCAATAAATAAAGATGAGAAAGGTAAAAACCGATGGCGCGAACAGATAGAGGAGCTCGAGCGCAACATAATGATACTACTTAGGAGACAATAGCATTCTTTTTCAGAAAGTTATTTGCAAATGGGATCACAAACTAAAAAAAAATGCTTCAAATGACTCTTGTATTGCGCATTATGACAGTATATACGCGATTTAATCGTTTTCGACATTGCGCAATAACAAAAGATGAGAAAGGTAAAAACCGATGTCGCGAACAGGTAGAGGAGCTCGAGCGCAACATAATGATACCACTTAGGAGACCATAGCATTCTTTTTAAGAAAGATATTTGCACATGGAATCACAAACTAAAAAAATGCTACAAATGACTCTTCTACTATGCACTATTGACAGTATATACGCGATTTAATCGTTTTCGACATTGCGCAATAAATAAAGATGAGAAAGGTAAACCGATGGCGCGAACAGGTAGAGGAGCTCGAGCGCAACATAATGATACCACTTAGGAAACCATAGCATTCTTTTTAAGAAAGTTATTTGCAAATGGGATCACAAACTAAAAAAAAATGCTTCAAATGACTCTTGTATTGCGCATTATGACAGTATATACGCGATTTAATCGTTTTCGACATTGCGCAATAAATAAAGATGAGAAAGGTAAAAACCGATGGCGCGAACAGATAGAGGAGCTCGAGCGCAACATAATGATACCACTTAGGAGACCATAGCATTCTTTTTAAGAAAGTTATTTGCACATGGGATCACAAACTAAAAAAATGCTACAAATGACTCTTCTACTATGCACTATTGACAGTATATACGCGATTTAATCGTTTTCGACATTGCGCAATAAATAAAGATGAGAAAGGTAAACCGATGTCGCGAACAGGTAGAGGAGCTCGAGCGCAACATAATGATACCACTTAGGAGACCATAGCATTCTTTTTAAGAAAGATATTTGCACATGGGATCACAAACTAAAAAAATGCTACAAATGACTCTTCTACTATTCACTATTGACAGTATATAGGCGATTTAATCGTTTTCGACATTGCGCAATAAATAAAGATGAGAAAGGTAAAAACCGATGGCGCGAACAGATAGAGGAGCTCGAGCGCAACATAATGATACCACTTAGGAGACCATAGCATTCTTTTTAAGAAAGATATTTGCACATGGAATCACAAACTAAAAAAATGCTACAAATGACTCTTCTACTATGCACTATTGACAGTATATACGCGATTTAATCGTTTTCGACATTGCGCAATAAATAAAGATGAGAAAGGTAAACCGATGGCGCGAACAGGTAGAGGAGCTCGAGCGCAACATAATGATACCACTTAGGAAACCATAGCATTCTTTTTAAGAAAGTTATTTGCAAATGGGATCACAAACTAAAAAAAAATGCTTCAAATGACTCTTGTATTGCGCATTATGACAGTATATACGCGATTTAATCGTTTTCGACATTGCGCAATAAATAAAGATGAGAAAGGTAAAAACCGATGGCGCGAACAGATAGAGGAGCTCGAGCGCAACATAATGATACCACTTAGGAGACCATAGCATTCTTTTTAAGAAAGATATTTGCACATGGGATCACAAACTAAAAAAATGCTACAAATGACTCTTCTACTATGCACTATTGACAGTATATACGCGATTTAATCGTTTTCGACATTGCGCAATAAATAAAGATGAGAAAGGTAAACCGATGTCGCGAACAGGTAGAGGAGCTCGAGCGCAACATAATGATACCACTTAGGAGACCATAGCATTCTTTTTAAGAAAGTTATTTGCAAAAGGGATCACAAACTTAAAAAAAATGCTTCAAATGACTCTTGTATTGCGCATTGTGACAGTATATACGCGATTTAATCGTTTTCGACATTGCGCAAAAAATAAAGATGAGAAAGGTAAACCGATGGCGCGAACAGATAGAGGAGCTCGAGCGCAACATAATGATACTACTTAGGAGACAATAGCATTCTTTTTAAGAAAGTTATTTGCAAATGGGATCACAAACTAAAAAAAATGCTTCAAATGACTCTTGTATTGCGCACTATGACAGTATATAGGCAATTTAATCGTTTTCGACACAGCGCAATAAATAAAGATGAGAAAGGTAAACCGATGGCGCGAACACATAGAGGAGCTCGAGCGCAACATAATGATACCACTTAGGAGACCATAGCATTCTTTTTAAGAAAGATATTTGCACATGGGATCACAAACTAAAAAAAAATGCTTCAAATGACTCTTGTATTGCGCATTATGACAGTATATACGCGATTTAATCGTTTTCGACATTGCGCAATAAATAAAGATGAGAAAGGTAAAAACCGATGGCGCGAACAGATAGAGGAGCTCGAGCGCAACATAATGATACTACTTAGGAGACAATAGCATTCTTTTTCAGAAAGTTATTTGCAAATGGGATCACAAACTAAAAAAAAATGCTTCAAATGACTCTTGTATTGCGCATTATGACAGTATATACGCGATTTAATCGTTTTCGACATTGCGCAATAACAAAAGATGAGAAAGGTAAAAACCGATGTCGCGAACAGGTAGAGGAGCTCGAGCGCAACATAATGATACTACTTAGGAGACCATAGCATTCTTTTTAAGAAAGTTATTTGCAAAAAGGATCACAAACTAAAAAAAAATGCTTCAAATGACTCTTGTATTGCGCATTATGACAGTATATACGCGATTTAATCGTTTTCGACATTGCGCAAAAAATAAAGATGAGAAAGGTAAACCGATGGCGCGAACAGATAGAGGAGCTCGAGCGCAACATAATGATACTACTTAGGAGACAATAGCTTTCTTTTTAAGAAAGTTATTTGCAAATGGGATCACAAACTAAAAAAAAATGCTTCAAATGACTCTTGTATTGCGCATTATGACAGTATATACGCGATTTAATCGTTTTCGACATTGTGCAATAAATAAAGATGATAAAGGTAAAAACCGATGGCGCGAACAGATAGAGGAGCTCGAGCGCAACATAATGATACCACTTAGGAGACCATAGCATTCTTTTTAAGAAAGTTATTTGCAAAAGGGATCACAAACTAAAAAAAAATGCTTCAAATGACTCTTGTATTGCGCATTATGACAGTATATACGCGATTTAATCGTTTTCGACATTGCGCAATAAATAAAGATGAGAAAGGTAAACCGATGGCGCGAACAGATAGAGGAGCTCGAGCGCAACATAATGATACCACTTAGGAGACCATAGCATTCTTTTTAAGAAAGTTATTTGCACATGGGATCACAAACTAAAAAATGCTTCAAATGACTCTTCTATTATGCACTATTGACAGTATATACGCGATTTAATCGTTTTCGACATTGCGCAATAAATAAAGATGAGAAAGGTAAACCGATGTCGCGAACAGGTAGAGGAGCTCGAGCGCAACATAATGATACCACTTAGGAGACCATAGCATTCTTTTTAAGAAAGTTATTTGCAAATGGGATCACAAACTAAAAAAAAATGCTTCAAATGACTCTTGTATTGCGCATTATGACAGTATATACGCGATTTAATCGTTTTCGACATTGCGCAATAAATAAAGATGAGAAAGGTAAAAACCGATGGCGCGAACAGATAGAGGAGCTCGAGCGCAACATAATGATACCACTTAGGAGACCATAGCATTCTTTTTAAGAAAGATATTTGCACATGGAATCACAAACTAAAAAAATGCTACAAATGACTCTTCTACTATGCACTATTGACAGTATATACGCGATTTAATCGTTTTCGACATTGCGCAATAAATAAAGTTGAGAAAGGTAAACCGATGGCGCGAACAGGTAGAGGAGCTCGAGCGCAACATAATGATACCACTTAGGAAACCATAGCATTCTTTTTAAGAAAGTTATTTGCAAATGGGATCACAAACTAAAAAAAAATGCTTCAAATGACTCTTGTATTGCGCATTATGACAGTATATACGCGATTTAATCGTTTTCGACATTGCGCAATAAATAAAGATGAGAAAGGTAAACCGATGGCGCGAACAGATAGAGGAGCTCGAGCGCAACATAATGATACTACTTAGGAGACAATAGCATTCTTTTTAAGAAAGTTATTTGCAAATGGGATCACAAACTAAAAAAAATGCTTCAAATGACTCTTGTATTGCGCATTATGACAGTATATACGCGATTTAATCGTTTTCGACATTGCGCAATAAATAAAGATGAGAAAGGTAAACCGATGGCGCGAACAGATAGAGGAGCTCGAGCGCAACATAATGATACCACTTAGGAGACCATAGCATTCTTTTTAAGAAAGTTATTTGCACATGGGATCACAAACTAAAAAATGCTTCAAATGACTCTTCTATTATGCACTATTGACAGTATATACGCGATTTAATCGTTTTCGACATTGCGCAATAAATAAAGATGAGAAAGGTAAAAACCGATGGCGCGAACAGATAGAGGAGCTCGAGCGCAACATAATGATACCACTTAGGAGACCATAGCATTCTTTTTAAGAAAGATATTTGCACATGGGATCACAAACTAAAAAAATGCTACAAATGACTCTTCTACTATGCACTATTGACAGTATATACGCGATTTAATCGTTTTCGACATTGCGCAATAAATAAAGATGAGAAAGGTAAACCGATGTCGCGAACAGGTAGAGGAGCTCGAGCGCAACATAATGATACCACTTAGGAGACCATAGCATTCTTTTTAAGAAAGATATTTGCACATGGGATCACAAACTAAAAAAATGCTACAAATGACTCTTCTACTATTCACTATTGACAGTATATAGGCGATTTAATCGTTTTCGACATTGCGCAATAAATAAAGATGAGAAAGGTAAAAACCGATGGCGCGAACAGATAGAGGAGCTCGAGCGCAACATAATGATACCACTTAGGAGACCATAGCATTCTTTTTAAGAAAGATATTTGCACATGGAATCACAAACTAAAAAAATGCTACAAATGACTCTTCTACTATGCACTATTGACAGTATATACGCGATTTAATCGTTTTCGACATTGCGCAATAAATAAAGATGAGAAAGGTAAACCGATGGCGCGAACAGGTAGAGGTGCTCGAGCGCAACATAATGATACCACTTAGGAAACCATAGCATTCTTTTTAAGAAAGTTATTTGCAAATGGGATCACAAACTAAAAAAAAATGCTTCAAATGACTCTTGTATTGCGCATTATGACAGTATATACGCGATTTAATCGTTTTCGACATTGCGCAATAAATAAAGATGAGAAAGGTAAAAACCGATGGCGCGAACAGATAGAGGAGCTCGAGCGCAACATAATGATACCACTTAGGAGACCATAGCATTCTTTTTAAGAAAGATATTTGCACATGGGATCACAAACTAAAAAAATGCTACAAATGACTCTTCTACTATGCACTATTGACAGTATATACGCGATTTAATCGTTTTCGACATTGCGCAATAAATAAAGATGAGAAAGGTAAACCGATGTCGCGAACAGGTAGAGGAGCTCGAGCGCAACATAATGATACCACTTAGGAGACCATAGCATTCTTTTTAAGAAAGTTATTTGCAAAAGGGATCACAAACTTAAAAAAAATGCTTCAAATGACTCTTGTATTGCGCATTGTGACAGTATATACGCGATTTAATCGTTTTCGACATTGCGCAAAAAATAAAGATGAGAAAGGTAAACCGATGGCGCGAACAGATAGAGGAGCTCGAGCGCAACATAATGATACTACTTAGGAGACAATAGCATTCTTTTTCAGAAAGTTATTTGCAAATGGGATCACAAACTAAAAAAAAATGCTTCAAATGACTCTTGTATTGCGCATTATGACAGTATATACGCGATTTAATCGTTTTCGACATTGCGCAATAACAAAAGATGAGAAAGGTAAAAACCGATGTCGCGAACAGGTAGAGGAGCTCGAGCGCAACATAATGATACTACTTAGGAGACCATAGCATTCTTTTTAAGAAAGTTATTTGCAAAAAGGATCACAAACTAAAAAAAAATGCTTCAAATGACTCTTGTATTGCGCATTATGACAGTATATACGCGATTTAATCGTTTTCGACATTGCGCAAAAAATAAAGATGAGAAAGGTAAACCGATGGCGCGAACAGATAGAGGAGCTCGAGCGCAACATAATGATACTACTTAGGAGACAATAGCTTTCTTTTTAAGAAAGTTATTTGCAAATGGGATCACAAACTAAAAAAAAATGCTTCAAATGACTCTTGTATTGCGCATTATGACAGTATATACGCGATTTAATCGTTTTCGACATTGTGCAATAAATAAAGATGATAAAGGTAAAAACCGATGGCGCGAACAGATAGAGGAGCTCGAGCGCAACATAATGATACCACTTAGGAGACCATAGCATTCTTTTTAAGAAAGTTATTTGCAAAAGGGATCACAAACTAAAAAAAAATGCTTCAAATGACTCTTGTATTGCGCATTATGACAGTATATACGCGATTTAATCGTTTTCGACATTGCGCAATAAATAAAGATGAGAAAGGTAAACCGATGGCGCGAACAGATAGAGGAGCTCGAGCGCAACATAATGATACCACTTAGGAGACCATAGCATTCTTTTTAAGAAAGTTATTTGCACATGGGATCACAAACTAAAAAATGCTTCAAATGACTCTTCTATTATGCACTATTGACAGTATATACGCGATTTAATCGTTTTCGACATTGCGCAATAAATAAAGATGAGAAAGGTAAACCGATGTCGCGAACAGGTAGAGGAGCTCGAGCGCAACATAATGATACCACTTAGGAGACCATAGCATTCTTTTTAAGAAAGTTATTTGCAAATGGGATCACAAACTAAAAAAAAATGCTTCAAATGACTCTTGTATTGCGCATTATGACAGTATATACGCGATTTAATCGTTTTCGACATTGCGCAATAAATAAAGATGAGAAAGGTAAAAACCGATGGCGCGAACAGATAGAGGAGCTCGAGCGCAACATAATGATACCACTTAGGAGACCATAGCATTCTTTTTAAGAAAGATATTTGCACATGGAATCACAAACTAAAAAAATGCTACAAATGACTCTTCTACTATGCACTATTGACAGTATATACGCGATTTAATCGTTTTCGACATTGCGCAATAAATAAAGTTGAGAAAGGTAAACCGATGGCGCGAACAGGTAGAGGAGCTCGAGCGCAACATAATGATACCACTTAGGAAACCATAGCATTCTTTTTAAGAAAGTTATTTGCAAATGGGATCACAAACTAAAAAAAAATGCTTCAAATGACTCTTGTATTGCGCATTATGACAGTATATACGCGATTTAATCGTTTTCGACATTGCGCAATAAATAAAGATGAGAAAGGTAAACCGATGGCGCGAACAGATAGAGGAGCTCGAGCGCAACATAATGATACTACTTAGGAGACAATAGCATTCTTTTTAAGAAAGTTATTTGCAAATGGGATCACAAACTAAAAAAAATGCTTCAAATGACTCTTGTATTGCGCATTATGACAGTATATACGCGATTTAATCGTTTTCGACATTGCGCAATAAATAAAGATGAGAAAGGTAAACCGATGGCGCGAACAGATAGAGGAGCTCGAGCGCAACATAATGATACCACTTAGGAGACCATAGCATTCTTTTTAAGAAAGTTATTTGCACATGGGATCACAAACTAAAAAATGCTTCAAATGACTCTTCTATTATGCACTATTGACAGTATATACGCGATTTAATCGTTTTCGACATTGCGCAATAAATAAAGATGAGAAAGGTAAAAACCGATGGCGCGAACAGATAGAGGAGCTCGAGCGCAACATAATGATACCACTTAGGAGACCATAGCATTCTTTTTAAGAAAGATATTTGCACATGGGATCACAAACTAAAAAAATGCTACAAATGACTCTTCTACTATGCACTATTGACAGTATATACGCGATTTAATCGTTTTCGACATTGCGCAATAAATAAAGATGAGAAAGGTAAACCGATGTCGCGAACAGGTAGAGGAGCTCGAGCGCAACATAATGATACCACTTAGGAGACCATAGCATTCTTTTTAAGAAAGATATTTGCACATGGGATCACAAACTAAAAAAATGCTACAAATGACTCTTCTACTATTCACTATTGACAGTATATAGGCGATTTAATCGTTTTCGACATTGCGCAATAAATAAAGATGAGAAAGGTAAAAACCGATGGCGCGAACAGATAGAGGAGCTCGAGCGCAACATAATGATACCACTTAGGAGACCATAGCATTCTTTTTAAGAAAGATATTTGCACATGGAATCACAAACTAAAAAAATGCTACAAATGACTCTTCTACTATGCACTATTGACAGTATATACGCGATTTAATCGTTTTCGACATTGCGCAATAAATAAAGATGAGAAAGGTAAACCGATGGCGCGAACAGGTAGAGGTGCTCGAGCGCAACATAATGATACCACTTAGGAAACCATAGCATTCTTTTTAAGAAAGTTATTTGCAAATGGGATCACAAACTAAAAAAAAATGCTTCAAATGACTCTTGTATTGCGCATTATGACAGTATATACGCGATTTAATCGTTTTCGACATTGCGCAATAAATAAAGATGAGAAAGGTAAAAACCGATGGCGCGAACAGATAGAGGAGCTCGAGCGCAACATAATGATACCACTTAGGAGACCATAGCATTCTTTTTAAGAAAGATATTTGCACATGGGATCACAAACTAAAAAAATGCTACAAATGACTCTTCTACTATGCACTATTGACAGTATATACGCGATTTAATCGTTTTCGACATTGCGCAATAAATAAAGATGAGAAAGGTAAACCGATGTCGCGAACAGGTAGAGGAGCTCGAGCGCAACATAATGATACCACTTAGGAGACCATAGCATTCTTTTTAAGAAAGTTATTTGCAAAAGGGATCACAAACTTAAAAAAAATGCTTCAAATGACTCTTGTATTGCGCATTGTGACAGTATATACGCGATTTAATCGTTTTCGACATTGCGCAAAAAATAAAGATGAGAAAGGTAAACCGATGGCGCGAACAGATAGAGGAGCTCGAGCGCAACATAATGATACTACTTAGGAGACAATAGCATTCTTTTTCAGAAAGTTATTTGCAAATGGGATCACAAACTAAAAAAAAATGCTTCAAATGACTCTTGTATTGCGCATTATGACAGTATATACGCGATTTAATCGTTTTCGACATTGCGCAATAACAAAAGATGAGAAAGGTAAAAACCGATGTCGCGAACAGGTAGAGGAGCTCGAGCGCAACATAATGATACTACTTAGGAGACCATAGCATTCTTTTTAAGAAAGTTATTTGCAAAAAGGATCACAAACTAAAAAAAAATGCTTCAAATGACTCTTGTATTGCGCATTATGACAGTATATACGCGATTTAATCGTTTTCGACATTGCGCAAAAAATAAAGATGAGAAAGGTAAACCGATGGCGCGAACAGATAGAGGAGCTCGAGCGCAACATAATGATACTACTTAGGAGACAATAGCTTTCTTTTTAAGAAAGTTATTTGCAAATGGGATCACAAACTAAAAAAAAATGCTTCAAATGACTCTTGTATTGCGCATTATGACAGTATATACGCGATTTAATCGTTTTCGACATTGTGCAATAAATAAAGATGATAAAGGTAAAAACCGATGGCGCGAACAGATAGAGGAGCTCGAGCGCAACATAATGATACCACTTAGGAGACCATAGCATTCTTTTTAAGAAAGTTATTTGCAAAAGGGATCACAAACTAAAAAAAAATGCTTCAAATGACTCTTGTATTGCGCATTATGACAGTATATACGCGATTTAATCGTTTTCGACATTGCGCAATAAATAAAGATGAGAAAGGTAAACCGATGGCGCGAACAGATAGAGGAGCTCGAGCGCAACATAATGATACCACTTAGGAGACCATAGCATTCTTTTTAAGAAAGTTATTTGCACATGGGATCACAAACTAAAAAATGCTTCAAATGACTCTTCTATTATGCACTATTGACAGTATATACGCGATTTAATCGTTTTCGACATTGCGCAATAAATAAAGATGAGAAAGGTAAACCGATGTCGCGAACAGGTAGAGGAGCTCGAGCGCAACATAATGATACCACTTAGGAGACCATAGCATTCTTTTTAAGAAAGTTATTTGCAAATGGGATCACAAACTAAAAAAAAATGCTTCAAATGACTCTTGTATTGCGCATTATGACAGTATATACGCGATTTAATCGTTTTCGACATTGCGCAATAAATAAAGATGAGAAAGGTAAAAACCGATGGCGCGAACAGATAGAGGAGCTCGAGCGCAACATAATGATACCACTTAGGAGACCATAGCATTCTTTTTAAGAAAGATATTTGCACATGGAATCACAAACTAAAAAAATGCTACAAATGACTCTTCTACTATGCACTATTGACAGTATATACGCGATTTAATCGTTTTCGACATTGCGCAATAAATAAAGTTGAGAAAGGTAAACCGATGGCGCGAACAGGTAGAGGAGCTCGAGCGCAACATAATGATACCACTTAGGAAACCATAGCATTCTTTTTAAGAAAGTTATTTGCAAATGGGATCACAAACTAAAAAAAAATGCTTCAAATGACTCTTGTATTGCGCATTATGACAGTATATACGCGATTTAATCGTTTTCGACATTGCGCAATAAATAAAGATGAGAAAGGTAAACCGATGGCGCGAACAGATAGAGGAGCTCGAGCGCAACATAATGATACTACTTAGGAGACAATAGCATTCTTTTTAAGAAAGTTATTTGCAAATGGGATCACAAACTAAAAAAAATGCTTCAAATGACTCTTGTATTGCGCATTATGACAGTATATACGCGATTTAATCGTTTTCGACATTGCGCAATAAATAAAGATGAGAAAGGTAAACCGATGGCGCGAACAGATAGAGGAGCTCGAGCGCAACATAATGATACCACTTAGGAGACCATAGCATTCTTTTTAAGAAAGTTATTTGCACATGGGATCACAAACTAAAAAATGCTTCAAATGACTCTTCTACTATGCACTATTGACAGTATATACGCGATTTAATCGTTTTCGACATTGCGCAATAAATAAAGATGAGAAAGGTAAACCGATGTCGCGAACAGGTAGAGGAGCTCGAGCGCAACATAATGATACCACTTAGGAGACCATAGCATTCTTTTTAAGAAAGATATTTGCACATGGGATCACAAACTAAAAAAATGCTACAAATGACTCTTCTACTATTCACTATTGACAGTATATAGGCGATTTAATCGTTTTCGACATTGCGCAATAAATAAAGATGAGAAAGGTAAAAACCGATGGCGCGAACAGATAGAGGAGCTCGAGCGCAACATAATGATACCACTTAGGAGACCATAGCATTCTTTTTAAGAAAGATATTTGCACATGGGATCACAAACTAAAAAAATGCTACAAATGACTCTTCTACTATGCACTATTGACAGTATATACGCGATTTAATCGTTTTCGACATTGCGCAATAAATAAAGATGAGAAAGGTAAACCGATGTCGCGAACAGGTAGAGGAGCTCGAGCGCAACATAATGATACCACTTAGGAGACCATAGCATTCTTTTTAAGAAAGATATTTGCACATGGGATCACAAACTAAAAAAATGCTACAAATGACTCTTCTACTATTCACTATTGACAGTATATAGGCGATTTAATCGTTTTCGACATTGCGCAATAAATAAAGATGAGAAAGGTAAACCGATGTCGCGAACAGGTAGAGGAGCTCGAGCGCAACATAATGATACCACTTAGGAGACCATAGCATTCTTTTTAAGAAAGATATTTGCACATGGGATCACAAACTAAAAAAATGCTACAAATGACTCTTCTACTATTCACTATTGACAGTATATAGGCGATTTAATCGTTTTCGACATTGCGCAATAAATAAAGATGAGAAAGGTAAAAACCGATGGCGCGAACAGATAGAGGAGCTCGAGCGCAACATAATGATACCACTTAGGAGACCATAGCATTCTTTTTAAGAAAGATATTTGCACATGGAATCACAAACTAAAAAAATGCTACAAATGACTCTTCTACTATGCACTATTGACAGTATATACGCGATTTAATCGTTTTCGACATTGCGCAAAAAATAAAGATGAGAAAGGTAAACCGATGGCGCGAACAGATAGAGGAGCTCGAGCGCAACATAATGATACTACTTAGGAGACAATAGCTTTCTTTTTAAGAAAGTTATTTGCAAATGGGATCACAAACTAAAAAAAAATGCTTCAAATGACTCTTGTATTGCGCATTATGACAGTATATACGCGATTTAATCGTTTTCGACATTGTGCAATAAATAAAGATGATAAAGGTAAAAACCGATGGCGCGAACAGATAGAGGAGCTCGAGCGCAACATAATGATACCACTTAGGAGACCATAGCATTCTTTTTAAGAAAGTTATTTGCAAAAGGGATCACAAACTAAAAAAAAATGCTTCAAATGACTCTTGTATTGCGCATTATGACAGTATATACGCGATTTAATCGTTTTCGACATTGCGCAATAAATAAAGATGAGAAAGGTAAACCGATGGCGCGAACAGATAGAGGAGCTCGAGCGCAACATAATGATACCACTTAGGAGACCATAGCATTCTTTTTAAGAAAGTTATTTGCACATGGGATCACAAACTAAAAAATGCTTCAAATGACTCTTCTATTATGCACTATTGACAGTATATACGCGATTTAATCGTTTTCGACATTGCGCAATAAATAAAGATGAGAAAGGTAAACCGATGTCGCGAACAGGTAGAGGAGCTCGAGCGCAACATAATGATACCACTTAGGAGACCATAGCATTCTTTTTAAGAAAGTTATTTGCAAATGGGATCACAAACTAAAAAAAAATGCTTCAAATGACTCTTGTATTGCGCATTATGACAGTATATACGCGATTTAATCGTTTTCGACATTGCGCAATAAATAAAGATGAGAAAGGTAAACCGATGGCGCGAACAGATAGAGGAGCTCGAGCGCAACATAATGATACCACTTAGGAGACCATAGCATTCTTTTTAAGAAAGTTATTTGCACATGGGATCACAAACTAAAAAATGCTTCAAATGACTCTTCTATTATGCACTATTGACAGTATATACGCGATTTAATCGTTTTCGACATTGCGCAATAAATAAAGATGAGAAAGGTAAAAACCGATGGCGCGAACAGATAGAGGAGCTCGAGCGCAACATAATGATACCACTTAGGAGACCATAGCATTCTTTTTAAGAAAGATATTTGCACATGGGATCACAAACTAAAAAAATGCTACAAATGACTCTTCTACTATGCACTATTGACAGTATATACGCGATTTAATCGTTTTCGACATTGCGCAATAAATAAAGATGAGAAAGGTAAACCGATGTCGCGAACAGGTAGAGGAGCTCGAGCGCAACATAATGATACCACTTAGGAGACCATAGCATTCTTTTTAAGAAAGATATTTGCACATGGGATCACAAACTAAAAAAATGCTACAAATGACTCTTCTACTATTCACTATTGACAGTATATAGGCGATTTAATCGTTTTCGACATTGCGCAATAAATAAAGATGAGAAAGGTAAACCGATGTCGCGAACAGGTAGAGGAGCTCGAGCGCAACATAATGATACCACTTAGGAGACCATAGCATTCTTTTTAAGAAAGATATTTGCACATGGGATCACAAACTAAAAAAATGCTACAAATGACTCTTCTACTATTCACTATTGACAGTATATAGGCGATTTAATCGTTTTCGACATTGCGCAATAAATAAAGATGAGAAAGGTAAAAACCGATGGCGCGAACAGATAGAGGAGCTCGAGCGCAACATAATGATACCACTTAGGAGACCATAGCATTCTTTTTAAGAAAGATATTTGCACATGGAATCACAAACTAAAAAAATGCTACAAATGACTCTTCTACTATGCACTATTGACAGTATATACGCGATTTAATCGTTTTCGACATTGCGCAAAAAATAAAGATGAGAAAGGTAAACCGATGGCGCGAACAGATAGAGGAGCTCGAGCGCAACATAATGATACTACTTAGGAGACAATAGCTTTCTTTTTAAGAAAGTTATTTGCAAATGGGATCACAAACTAAAAAAAAATGCTTCAAATGACTCTTGTATTGCGCATTATGACAGTATATACGCGATTTAATCGTTTTCGACATTGTGCAATAAATAAAGATGATAAAGGTAAAAACCGATGGCGCGAACAGATAGAGGAGCTCGAGCGCAACATAATGATACCACTTAGGAGACCATAGCATTCTTTTTAAGAAAGTTATTTGCAAAAGGGATCACAAACTAAAAAAAAATGCTTCAAATGACTCTTGTATTGCGCATTATGACAGTATATACGCGATTTAATCGTTTTCGACATTGCGCAATAAATAAAGATGAGAAAGGTAAACCGATGGCGCGAACAGATAGAGGAGCTCGAGCGCAACATAATGATACCACTTAGGAGACCATAGCATTCTTTTTAAGAAAGTTATTTGCACATGGGATCACAAACTAAAAAATGCTTCAAATGACTCTTCTATTATGCACTATTGACAGTATATACGCGATTTAATCGTTTTCGACATTGCGCAATAAATAAAGATGAGAAAGGTAAACCGATGTCGCGAACAGGTAGAGGAGCTCGAGCGCAACATAATGATACCACTTAGGAGACCATAGCATTCTTTTTAAGAAAGTTATTTGCAAATGGGATCACAAACTAAAAAAAAATGCTTCAAATGACTCTTGTATTGCGCATTATGACAGTATATACGCGATTTAATCGTTTTCGACATTGCGCAATAAATAAAGATGAGAAAGGTAAAAACCGATGGCGCGAACAGATAGAGGAGCTCGAGCGCAACATAATGATACCACTTAGGAGACCATAGCATTCTTTTTAAGAAAGATATTTGCACATGGAATCACAAACTAAAAAAATGCTACAAATGACTCTTCTACTATGCACTATTGACAGTATATACGCGATTTAATCGTTTTCGACATTGCGCAATAAATAAAGTTGAGAAAGGTAAACCGATGGCGCGAACAGGTAGAGGAGCTCGAGCGCAACATAATGATACCACTTAGGAAACCATAGCATTCTTTTTAAGAAAGTTATTTGCAAATGGGATCACAAACTAAAAAAAAATGCTTCAAATGACTCTTGTATTGCGCATTATGACAGTATATACGCGATTTAATCGTTTTCGACATTGCGCAATAAATAAAGATGAGAAAGGTAAACCGATGGCGCGAACAGATAGAGGAGCTCGAGCGCAACATAATGATACTACTTAGGAGACAATAGCATTCTTTTTAAGAAAGTTATTTGCAAATGGGATCACAAACTAAAAAAAATGCTTCAAATGACTCTTGTATTGCGCATTATGACAGTATATACGCGATTTAATCGTTTTCGACATTGCGCAATAAATAAAGATGAGAAAGGTAAACCGATGGCGCGAACAGATAGAGGAGCTCGAGCGCAACATAATGATACCACTTAGGAGACCATAGCATTCTTTTTAAGAAAGTTATTTGCACATGGGATCACAAACTAAAAAATGCTTCAAATGACTCTTCTATTATGCACTATTGACAGTATATACGCGATTTAATCGTTTTCGACATTGCGCAATAAATAAAGATGAGAAAGGTAAAAACCGATGGCGCGAACAGATAGAGGAGCTCGAGCGCAACATAATGATACCACTTAGGAGACCATAGCATTCTTTTTAAGAAAGATATTTGCACATGGGATCACAAACTAAAAAAATGCTACAAATGACTCTTCTACTATGCACTATTGACAGTATATACGCGATTTAATCGTTTTCGACATTGCGCAATAAATAAAGATGAGAAAGGTAAACCGATGTCGCGAACAGGTAGAGGAGCTCGAGCGCAACATAATGATACCACTTAGGAGACCATAGCATTCTTTTTAAGAAAGATATTTGCACATGGGATCACAAACTAAAAAAATGCTACAAATGACTCTTCTACTATTCACTATTGACAGTATATAGGCGATTTAATCGTTTTCGACATTGCGCAATAAATAAAGATGAGAAAGGTAAAAACCGATGGCGCGAACAGATAGAGGAGCTCGAGCGCAACATAATGATACCACTTAGGAGACCATAGCATTCTTTTTAAGAAAGATATTTGCACATGGAATCACAAACTAAAAAAATGCTACAAATGACTCTTCTACTATGCACTATTGACAGTATATACGCGATTTAATCGTTTTCGACATTGCGCAATAAATAAAGATGAGAAAGGTAAACCGATGGCGCGAACAGGTAGAGGTGCTCGAGCGCAACATAATGATACCACTTAGGAAACCATAGCATTCTTTTTAAGAAAGTTATTTGCAAATGGGATCACAAACTAAAAAAAAATGCTTCAAATGACTCTTGTATTGCGCATTATGACAGTATATACGCGATTTAATCGTTTTCGACATTGCGCAATAAATAAAGATGAGAAAGGTAAAAACCGATGGCGCGAACAGATAGAGGAGCTCGAGCGCAACATAATGATACCACTTAGGAGACCATAGCATTCTTTTTAAGAAAGATATTTGCACATGGGATCACAAACTAAAAAAATGCTACAAATGACTCTTCTACTATGCACTATTGACAGTATATACGCGATTTAATCGTTTTCGACATTGCGCAATAAATAAAGATGAGAAAGGTAAACCGATGTCGCGAACAGGTAGAGGAGCTCGAGCGCAACATAATGATACCACTTAGGAGACCATAGCATTCTTTTTAAGAAAGTTATTTGCAAAAGGGATCACAAACTTAAAAAAAATGCTTCAAATGACTCTTGTATTGCGCATTGTGACAGTATATACGCGATTTAATCGTTTTCGACATTGCGCAAAAAATAAAGATGAGAAAGGTAAACCGATGGCGCGAACAGATAGAGGAGCTCGAGCGCAACATAATGATACTACTTAGGAGACAATAGCATTCTTTTTAAGAAAGTTATTTGCAAATGGGATCACAAACTAAAAAAAATGCTTCAAATGACTCTTGTATTGCGCACTATGACAGTATATAGGCAATTTAATCGTTTTCGACACAGCGCAATAAATAAAGATGAGAAAGGTAAACCGATGGCGCGAACACATAGAGGAGCTCGAGCGCAACATAATGATACTACTTAGGAGACAATAGCATTCTTTTTAAGAAAGTTATTTGCAAATGGGATCACAAACTAAAAAAAAATGCTTCAAATGACTCTTCTATTGCGCATTATGACAGTATATACGCGATTTAATCGTTTTCGACATTGCGCAATAAATAAAGATGAGAAAGGTAAAAACCGATGGCGCGAACAGATAGAGGAGCTCGAGCGCAACATAATGATACCACTTAGGAGACCATAGCATTCTTTTTAAGAAAGATATTTGCACATGGGATCACAAACTAAAAAAATGCTACAAATGACTCTTCTACTATGCACTATTGACAGTATATACGCGATTTAATCGTTTTCGACATTGCGCAATAAATAAAGATGAGAAAGGTAAACCGATGTCGCGAACAGGTAGAGGAGCTCGAGCGCAACATAATGATACCACTTAGGAGACCATAGCATTCTTTTTAAGAAAGATATTTGCACATGGGATCACAAACTAAAAAAATGCTACAAATGACTCTTCTACTATTCACTATTGACAGTATATAGGCGATTTAATCGTTTTCGACATTGCGCAATAAATAAAGATGAGAAAGGTAAAAACCGATGGCGCGAACAGATAGAGGAGCTCGAGCGCAACATAATGATACCACTTAGGAGACCATAGCATTCTTTTTAAGAAAGTTATTTGCACATGGGATCACAAACTAAAAAAATGCTACAAATGACTCTTCTACTATGCACTATTGACAGTATATACGCGATTTAATCGTTTTCGACATTGCGCAATAAATAAAGATGAGAAAGGTAAACCGATGTCGCGAACAGGTAGAGGAGCTCGAGCGCAACATAATGATACCACTTAGGAGACCATAGCATTCTTTTTAAGAAAGATATTTGCACATGGGATCACAAACTAAAAAAATGCTACAAATGACTCTTCTACTATGCACTATTGACAGTATATACGCGATTTAATCGTTTTCGACATTGCGCAATAAATAAAGATGAGAAAGGTAAACCGATGTCGCGAACAGGTAGAGGAGCTCGAGCGCAACATAATGATACCACTTAGGAGACCATAGCATTCTTTTTAAGAAAGATATTTGCACATGGGATCACAAACTAAAAAAATGCTACAAATGACTCTTCTACTATTCACTATTGACAGTATATAGGCGATTTAATCGTTTTCGACATTGCGCAATAAATAAAGATGAGAAAGGTAAAAACCGATGGCGCGAACAGATAGAGGAGCTCGAGCGCAACATAATGATACCACTTAGGAGACCATAGCATTCTTTTTAAGAAAGATATTTGCACATGGAATCACAAACTAAAAAAATGCTACAAATGACTCTTCTACTATGCACTATTGACAGTATATACGCGATTTAATCGTTTTCGACATTGCGCAATAAATAAAGATGAGAAAGGTAAACCGATGGCGCGAACAGGTAGAGGAGCTCGAGCGCAACATAATGATACCACTTAGGAAACCATAGCATTCTTTTTAAGAAAGTTATTTGCAAATGGGATCACAAACTAAAAAAAAATGCTTCAAATGACTCTTGTATTGCGCATTATGACAGTATATACGCGATTTAATCGTTTTCGACATTGCGCAATAAATAAAGATGAGAAAGGTAAAAACCGATGGCGCGAACAGATAGAGGAGCTCGAGCGCAACATAATGATACCACTTAGGAGACCATAGCATTCTTTTTAAGAAAGATATTTGCACATGGGATCACAAACTAAAAAAATGCTACAAATGACTCTTCTACTATGCACTATTGACAGTATATACGCGATTTAATCGTTTTCGACATTGCGCAATAAATAAAGATGAGAAAGGTAAACCGATGTCGCGAACAGGTAGAGGAGCTCGAGCGCAACATAATGATACCACTTAGGAGACCATAGCATTCTTTTTAAGAAAGTTATTTGCAAAAGGGATCACAAACTTAAAAAAAATGCTTCAAATGACTCTTGTATTGCGCATTGTGACAGTATATACGCGATTTAATCGTTTTCGACATTGCGCAAAAAATAAAGATGAGAAAGGTAAACCGATGGCGCGAACAGATAGAGGAGCTCGAGCGCAACATAATGATACTACTTAGGAGACAATAGCATTCTTTTTAAGAAAGTTATTTGCAAATGGGATCACAAACTAAAAAAAATGCTTCAAATGACTCTTGTATTGCGCACTATGACAGTATATAGGCAATTTAATCGTTTTCGACACAGCGCAATAAATAAAGATGAGAAAGGTAAACCGATGGCGCGAACACATAGAGGAGCTCGAGCGCAACATAATGATACCACTTAGGAGACCATAGCATTCTTTTTAAGAAAGATATTTGCACATGGGATCACAAACTAAAAAAAAATGCTTCAAATGACTCTTGTATTGCGCATTATGACAGTATATACGCGATTTAATCGTTTTCGACATTGCGCAATAAATAAAGATGAGAAAGGTAAACCGATGTCGCGAACAGGTAGAGGAGCTCGAGCGCAACATAATGATACCACTTAGGAGACCATAGCATTCTTTTTAAGAAAGTTATTTGCAAATGGGATCACAAACTAAAAAAAAATGCTTCAAATGACTCTTGTATTGCGCATTATGACAGTATATACGCGATTTAATCGTTTTCGACATTGCGCAATAAATAAAGATGAGAAAGGTAAAAACCGATGGCGCGAACAGATAGAGGAGCTCGAGCGCAACATAATGATACCACTTAGGAGACCATAGCATTCTTTTTAAGAAAGATATTTGCACATGGAATCACAAACTAAAAAAATGCTACAAATGACTCTTCTACTATGCACTATTGACAGTATATACGCGATTTAATCGTTTTCGACATTGCGCAATAAATAAAGTTGAGAAAGGTAAACCGATGGCACGAACAGGTAGAGGAGCTCGAGCGCAACATAATGATACCACTTAGGAAACCATAGCATTCTTTTTAAGAAAGTTATTTGCAAATGGGATCACAAACTAAAAAAAAATGCTTCAAATGACTCTTGTATTGCGCATTATGACAGTATATACGCGATTTAATCGTTTTCGACATTGCGCAATAAATAAAGATGAGAAAGGTAAACCGATGGCGCGAACAGATAGAGGAGCTCGAGCGCAACATAATGATACTACTTAGGAGACAATAGCATTCTTTTTAAGAAAGTTATTTGCAAATGGGATCACAAACTAAAAAAAATGCTTCAAATGACTCTTGTATTGCGCATTATGACAGTATATACGCGATTTAATCGTTTTCGACATTGCGCAATAAATAAAGATGAGAAAGGTAAACCGATGGCGCGAACAGATAGAGGAGCTCGAGCGCAACATAATGATACCACTTAGGAGACCATAGCATTCTTTTTAAGAAAGTTATTTGCACATGGGATCACAAACTAAAAAATGCTTCAAATGACTCTTCTATTATGCACTATTGACAGTATATACGCGATTTAATCGTTTTCGACATTGCGCAATAAATAAAGATGAGAAAGGTAAACCGATGTCGCGAACAGGTAGAGGAGCTCGAGCGCAACATAATGATACCACTTAGGAGACCATAGCATTCTTTTTAAGAAAGTTATTTGCAAATGGGATCACAAACTAAAAAAAAATGCTTCAAATGACTCTTGTATTGCGCATTATGACAGTATATACGCGATTTAATCGTTTTCGACATTGCGCAATAAATAAAGATGAGAAAGGTAAAAACCGATGGCGCGAACAGATAGAGGAGCTCGAGCGCAACATAATGATACCACTTAGGAGACCATAGCATTCTTTTTAAGAAAGATATTTGCACATGGAATCACAAACTAAAAAAATGCTACAAATGACTCTTCTACTATGCACTATTGACAGTATATACGCGATTTAATCGTTTTCGACATTGCGCAATAAATAAAGTTGAGAAAGGTAAACCGATGGCGCGAACAGGTAGAGGAGCTCGAGCGCAACATAATGATACCACTTAGGAAACCATAGCATTCTTTTTAAGAAAGATATTTGCACATGGAATCACAAACTAAAAAAATGCTACAAATGACTCTTCTACTATGCACTATTGACAGTATATACGCGATTTAATCGTTTTCGACATTGCGCAATAAATAAAGATGAGAAAGGTAAACCGATGGCGCGAACAGGTAGAGGTGCTCGAGCGCAACATAATGATACCACTTAGGAAACCATAGCATTCTTTTTAAGAAAGTTATTTGCAAATGGGATCACAAACTAAAAAAAAATGCTTCAAATGACTCTTGTATTGCGCATTATGACAGTATATACGCGATTTAATCGTTTTCGACATTGCGCAATAAATAAAGATGAGAAAGGTAAAAACCGATGGCGCGAACAGATAGAGGAGCTCGAGCGCAACATAATGATACCACTTAGGAGACCATAGCATTCTTTTTAAGAAAGATATTTGCACATGGGATCACAAACTAAAAAAATGCTACAAATGACTCTTCTACTATGCACTATTGACAGTATATACGCGATTTAATCGTTTTCGACATTGCGCAATAAATAAAGATGAGAAAGGTAAACCGATGTCGCGAACAGGTAGAGGAGCTCGAGCGCAACATAATGATACCACTTAGGAGACCATAGCATTCTTTTTAAGAAAGTTATTTGCAAAAGGGATCACAAACTTAAAAAAAATGCTTCAAATGACTCTTGTATTGCGCATTGTGACAGTATATACGCGATTTAATCGTTTTCGACATTGCGCAAAAAATAAAGATGAGAAAGGTAAACCGATGGCGCGAACAGATAGAGGAGCTCGAGCGCAACATAATGATACTACTTAGGAGACAATAGCATTCTTTTTAAGAAAGTTATTTGCAAATGGGATCACAAACTAAAAAAAATGCTTCAAATGACTCTTGTATTGCGCACTATGACAGTATATAGGCAATTTAATCGTTTTCGACACAGCGCAATAAATAAAGATGAGAAAGGTAAACCGATGGCGCGAACACATAGAGGAGCTCGAGCGCAACATAATGATACTACTTAGGAGACAATAGCATTCTTTTTAAGAAAGTTATTTGCAAATGGGATCACAAACTAAAAAAAAATGCTTCAAATGACTCTTGTATTGCGCATTATGACAGTATATACGCGATTTAATCGTTTTCGACATTGCGCAATAAATAAAGATGAGAAAGGTAAAAACCGATGGCGCGAACAGATAGAGGAGCTCGAGCGCAACATAATGATACTACTTAGGAGACCATAGCATTCTTTTTAAGAAAGATATTTGCACATGGAATCACAAACTAAAAAAATGCTACAAATGACTCTTCTACTATGCACTATTGACAGTATATACGCGATTTAATCGTTTTCGACATTGCGCAATAAATAAAGATGAGAAAGGTAAACCGATGGCGCGAACAGGTGAGGAGCTCGAGCGCAACATAATGATACCACTTAGGAAACCATAGCATTCTTTTTAAGAAAGTTATTTGCAAATGGGATCACAAACTAAAAAAAAATGCTTCAAATGACTCTTGTATTGCGCATTATGACAGTATATACGCGATTTAATCGTTTTCGACATTGCGCAATAAATAAAGATGAGAAAGGTAAAAACCGATGGCGCGAACAGATAGAGGAGCTCGAGCGCAACATAATGATACCACTTAGGAGACCATAGCATTCTTTTTAAGAAAGTTATTTGCACATGGGATCACAAACTAAAAAAATGCTACAAATGACTCTTCTACTATGCACTATTGACAGTATATACGCGATTTAATCGTTTTCGACATTGCGCAATAAATAAAGATGAGAAAGGTAAACCGATGTCGCGAACAGGTAGAGGAGCTCGAGCGCAACATAATGATACCACTTAGGAGACCATAGCATTCTTTTTAAGAAAGATATTTGCACATGGGATCACAAACTAAAAAAATGCTACAAATGACTCTTCTACTATGCACTATTGACAGTATATACGCGATTTAATCGTTTTCGACATTGCGCAATAAATAAAGATGAGAAAGGTAAACCGATGTCGCGAACAGGTAGAGGAGCTCGAGCGCAACATAATGATACCACTTAGGAGACCATAGCATTCTTTTTAAGAAAGATATTTGCACATGGGATCACAAACTAAAAAAATGCTACAAATGACTCTTCTACTATTCACTATTGACAGTATATAGGCGATTTAATCGTTTTCGACATTGCGCAATAAATAAAGATGAGAAAGGTAAAAACCGATGGCGCGAACAGATAGAGGAGCTCGAGCGCAACATAATGATACCACTTAGGAGACCATAGCATTCTTTTTAAGAAAGATATTTGCACATGGAATCACAAACTAAAAAAATGCTACAAATGACTCTTCTACTATGCACTATTGACAGTATATACGCGATTTAATCGTTTTCGACATTGCGCAATAAATAAAGATGAGAAAGGTAAACCGATGGCGCGAACAGGTAGAGGAGCTCGAGCGCAACATAATGATACCACTTAGGAAACCATAGCATTCTTTTTAAGAAAGTTATTTGCAAATGGGATCACAAACTAAAAAAAAATGCTTCAAATGACTCTTGTATTGCGCATTATGACAGTATATACGCGATTTAATCGTTTTCGACATTGCGCAATAAATAAAGATGAGAAAGGTAAAAACCGATGGCGCGAACAGATAGAGGAGCTCGAGCGCAACATAATGATACCACTTAGGAGACCATAGCATTCTTTTTAAGAAAGATATTTGCACATGGGATCACAAACTAAAAAAATGCTACAAATGACTCTTCTACTATGCACTATTGACAGTATATACGCGATTTAATCGTTTTCGACATTGCGCAATAAATAAAGATGAGAAAGGTAAACCGATGTCGCGAACAGGTAGAGGAGCTCGAGCGCAACATAATGATACCACTTAGGAGACCATAGCATTCTTTTTAAGAAAGTTATTTGCAAAAGGGATCACAAACTTAAAAAAAATGCTTCAAATGACTCTTGTATTGCGCATTGTGACAGTATATACGCGATTTAATCGTTTTCGACATTGCGCAAAAAATAAAGATGAGAAAGGTAAACCGATGGCGCGAACAGATAGAGGAGCTCGAGCGCAACATAATGATACTACTTAGGAGACAATAGCATTCTTTTTAAGAAAGTTATTTGCAAATGGGATCACAAACTAAAAAAAATGCTTCAAATGACTCTTGTATTGCGCACTATGACAGTATATAGGCAATTTAATCGTTTTCGACACAGCGCAATAAATAAAGATGAGAAAGGTAAACCGATGGCGCGAACACATAGAGGAGCTCGAGCGCAACATAATGATACCACTTAGGAGACCATAGCATTCTTTTTAAGAAAGATATTTGCACATGGGATCACAAACTAAAAAAAAATGCTTCAAATGACTCTTGTATTGCGCATTATGACAGTATATACGCGATTTAATCGTTTTCGACATTGCGCAATAAATAAAGATGAGAAAGGTAAACCGATGTCGCGAACAGGTAGAGGAGCTCGAGCGCAACATAATGATACCACTTAGGAGACCATAGCATTCTTTTTAAGAAAGTTATTTGCAAATGGGATCACAAACTAAAAAAAAATGCTTCAAATGACTCTTGTATTGCGCATTATGACAGTATATACGCGATTTAATCGTTTTCGACATTGCGCAATAAATAAAGATGAGAAAGGTAAAAACCGATGGCGCGAACAGATAGAGGAGCTCGAGCGCAACATAATGATACCACTTAGGAGACCATAGCATTCTTTTTAAGAAAGATATTTGCACATGGAATCACAAACTAAAAAAATGCTACAAATGACTCTTCTACTATGCACTATTGACAGTATATACGCGATTTAATCGTTTTCGACATTGCGCAATAAATAAAGTTGAGAAAGGTAAACCGATGGCACGAACAGGTAGAGGAGCTCGAGCGCAACATAATGATACCACTTAGGAAACCATAGCATTCTTTTTAAGAAAGTTATTTGCAAATGGGATCACAAACTAAAAAAAAATGCTTCAAATGACTCTTGTATTGCGCATTATGACAGTATATACGCGATTTAATCGTTTTCGACATTGCGCAATAAATAAAGATGAGAAAGGTAAACCGATGGCGCGAACAGATAGAGGAGCTCGAGCGCAACATAATGATACTACTTAGGAGACAATAGCATTCTTTTTAAGAAAGTTATTTGCAAATGGGATCACAAACTAAAAAAAATGCTTCAAATGACTCTTGTATTGCGCATTATGACAGTATATACGCGATTTAATCGTTTTCGACATTGCGCAATAAATAAAGATGAGAAAGGTAAACCGATGGCGCGAACAGATAGAGGAGCTCGAGCGCAACATAATGATACCACTTAGGAGACCATAGCATTCTTTTTAAGAAAGTTATTTGCACATGGGATCACAAACTAAAAAATGCTTCAAATGACTCTTCTATTATGCACTATTGACAGTATATACGCGATTTAATCGTTTTCGACATTGCGCAATAAATAAAGATGAGAAAGGTAAACCGATGTCGCGAACAGGTAGAGGAGCTCGAGCGCAACATAATGATACCACTTAGGAGACCATAGCATTCTTTTTAAGAAAGTTATTTGCAAATGGGATCACAAACTAAAAAAAAATGCTTCAAATGACTCTTGTATTGCGCATTATGACAGTATATACGCGATTTAATCGTTTTCGACATTGCGCAATAAATAAAGATGAGAAAGGTAAAAACCGATGGCGCGAACAGATAGAGGAGCTCGAGCGCAACATAATGATACCACTTAGGAGACCATAGCATTCTTTTTAAGAAAGATATTTGCACATGGAATCACAAACTAAAAAAATGCTACAAATGACTCTTCTACTATGCACTATTGACAGTATATACGCGATTTAATCGTTTTCGACATTGCGCAATAAATAAAGTTGAGAAAGGTAAACCGATGGCGCGAACAGGTAGAGGAGCTCGAGCGCAACATAATGATACCACTTAGGAAACCATAGCATTCTTTTTAAGAAAGATATTTGCACATGGAATCACAAACTAAAAAAATGCTACAAATGACTCTTCTACTATGCACTATTGACAGTATATACGCGATTTAATCGTTTTCGACATTGCGCAATAAATAAAGATGAGAAAGGTAAACCGATGGCGCGAACAGGTAGAGGTGCTCGAGCGCAACATAATGATACCACTTAGGAAACCATAGCATTCTTTTTAAGAAAGTTATTTGCAAATGGGATCACAAACTAAAAAAAAATGCTTCAAATGACTCTTGTATTGCGCATTATGACAGTATATACGCGATTTAATCGTTTTCGACATTGCGCAATAAATAAAGATGAGAAAGGTAAAAACCGATGGCGCGAACAGATAGAGGAGCTCGAGCGCAACATAATGATACCACTTAGGAGACCATAGCATTCTTTTTAAGAAAGATATTTGCACATGGGATCACAAACTAAAAAAATGCTACAAATGACTCTTCTACTATGCACTATTGACAGTATATACGCGATTTAATCGTTTTCGACATTGCGCAATAAATAAAGATGAGAAAGGTAAACCGATGTCGCGAACAGGTAGAGGAGCTCGAGCGCAACATAATGATACCACTTAGGAGACCATAGCATTCTTTTTAAGAAAGTTATTTGCAAAAGGGATCACAAACTTAAAAAAAATGCTTCAAATGACTCTTGTATTGCGCATTGTGACAGTATATACGCGATTTAATCGTTTTCGACATTGCGCAAAAAATAAAGATGAGAAAGGTAAACCGATGGCGCGAACAGATAGAGGAGCTCGAGCGCAACATAATGATACTACTTAGGAGACAATAGCATTCTTTTTAAGAAAGTTATTTGCAAATGGGATCACAAACTAAAAAAAATGCTTCAAATGACTCTTGTATTGCGCACTATGACAGTATATAGGCAATTTAATCGTTTTCGACACAGCGCAATAAATAAAGATGAGAAAGGTAAACCGATGGCGCGAACACATAGAGGAGCTCGAGCGCAACATAATGATACTACTTAGGAGACAATAGCATTCTTTTTAAGAAAGTTATTTGCAAATGGGATCACAAACTAAAAAAAAATGCTTCAAATGACTCTTGTATTGCGCATTATGACAGTATATACGCGATTTAATCGTTTTCGACATTGCGCAATAAATAAAGATGAGAAAGGTAAAAACCGATGGCGCGAACAGATAGAGGAGCTCGAGCGCAACATAATGATACTACTTAGGAGACCATAGCATTCTTTTTAAGAAAGATATTTGCACATGGAATCACAAACTAAAAAAATGCTACAAATGACTCTTCTACTATGCACTATTGACAGTATATACGCGATTTAATCGTTTTCGACATTGCGCAATAAATAAAGATGAGAAAGGTAAACCGATGGCGCGAACAGGTGAGGAGCTCGAGCGCAACATAATGATACCACTTAGGAAACCATAGCATTCTTTTTAAGAAAGTTATTTGCAAATGGGATCACAAACTAAAAAAAAATGCTTCAAATGACTCTTGTATTGCGCATTATGACAGTATATACGCGATTTAATCGTTTTCGACATTGCGCAATAAATAAAGATGAGAAAGGTAAAAACCGATGGCGCGAACAGATAGAGGAGCTCGAGCGCAACATAATGATACCACTTAGGAGACCATAGCATTCTTTTTAAGAAAGTTATTTGCACATGGGATCACAAACTAAAAAAATGCTACAAATGACTCTTCTACTATGCACTATTGACAGTATATACGCGATTTAATCGTTTTCGACATTGCGCAATAAATAAAGATGAGAAAGGTAAACCGATGTCGCGAACAGGTAGAGGAGCTCGAGCGCAACATAATGATACCACTTAGGAGACCATAGCATTCTTTTTAAGAAAGATATTTGCACATGGGATCACAAACTAAAAAAATGCTACAAATGACTCTTCTACTATGCACTATTGACAGTATATACGCGATTTAATCGTTTTCGACATTGCGCAATAAATAAAGATGAGAAAGGTAAACCGATGTCGCGAACAGGTAGAGGAGCTCGAGCGCAACATAATGATACCACTTAGGAGACCATAGCATTCTTTTTAAGAAAGATATTTGCACATGGGATCACAAACTAAAAAAATGCTACAAATGACTCTTCTACTATTCACTATTGACAGTATATAGGCGATTTAATCGTTTTCGACATTGCGCAATAAATAAAGATGAGAAAGGTAAAAACCGATGGCGCGAACAGATAGAGGAGCTCGAGCGCAACATAATGATACCACTTAGGAGACCATAGCATTCTTTTTAAGAAAGATATTTGCACATGGAATCACAAACTAAAAAAATGCTACAAATGACTCTTCTACTATGCACTATTGACAGTATATACGCGATTTAATCGTTTTCGACATTGCGCAATAAATAAAGATGAGAAAGGTAAACCGATGGCGCGAACAGGTAGAGGAGCTCGAGCGCAACATAATGATACCACTTAGGAAACCATAGCATTCTTTTTAAGAAAGTTATTTGCAAATGGGATCACAAACTAAAAAAAAATGCTTCAAATGACTCTTGTATTGCGCATTATGACAGTATATACGCGATTTAATCGTTTTCGACATTGCGCAATAAATAAAGATGAGAAAGGTAAAAACCGATGGCGCGAACAGATAGAGGAGCTCGAGCGCAACATAATGATACCACTTAGGAGACCATAGCATTCTTTTTAAGAAAGATATTTGCACATGGGATCACAAACTAAAAAAATGCTACAAATGACTCTTCTACTATGCACTATTGACAGTATATACGCGATTTAATCGTTTTCGACATTGCGCAATAAATAAAGATGAGAAAGGTAAACCGATGTCGCGAACAGGTAGAGGAGCTCGAGCGCAACATAATGATACCACTTAGGAGACCATAGCATTCTTTTTAAGAAAGTTATTTGCAAAAGGGATCACAAACTTAAAAAAAATGCTTCAAATGACTCTTGTATTGCGCATTGTGACAGTATATACGCGATTTAATCGTTTTCGACATTGCGCAAAAAATAAAGATGAGAAAGGTAAACCGATGGCGCGAACAGATAGAGGAGCTCGAGCGCAACATAATGATACTACTTAGGAGACAATAGCATTCTTTTTAAGAAAGTTATTTGCAAATGGGATCACAAACTAAAAAAAATGCTTCAAATGACTCTTGTATTGCGCACTATGACAGTATATAGGCAATTTAATCGTTTTCGACACAGCGCAATAAATAAAGATGAGAAAGGTAAACCGATGGCGCGAACACATAGAGGAGCTCGAGCGCAACATAATGATACCACTTAGGAGACCATAGCATTCTTTTTAAGAAAGATATTTGCACATGGGATCACAAACTAAAAAAAAATGCTTCAAATGACTCTTGTATTGCGCATTATGACAGTATATACGCGATTTAATCGTTTTCGACATTGCGCAATAAATAAAGATGAGAAAGGTAAACCGATGTCGCGAACAGGTAGAGGAGCTCGAGCGCAACATAATGATACCACTTAGGAGACCATAGCATTCTTTTTAAGAAAGTTATTTGCAAATGGGATCACAAACTAAAAAAAAATGCTTCAAATGACTCTTGTATTGCGTATTATGACAGTATATACGCGATTTAATCGTTTTCGACATTGCGCAATAAATAAAGATGAGAAAGGTAAAAACCGATGGCGCGAACAGATAGAGGAGCTCGAGCGCAACATAATGATACCACTTAGGAGACCATAGCATTCTTTTTAAGAAAGATATTTGCACATGGAATCACAAACTAAAAAAATGCTACAAATGACTCTTCTACTATGCACTATTGACAGTATATACGCGATTTAATCGTTTTCGACATTGCGCAATAAATAAAGTTGAGAAAGGTAAACCGATGGCACGAACAGGTAGAGGAGCTCGAGCGCAACATAATGATACCACTTAGGAAACCATAGCATTCTTTTTAAGAAAGTTATTTGCAAATGGGATCACAAACTAAAAAAAAATGCTTCAAATGACTCTTGTATTGCGCATTATGACAGTATATACGCGATTTAATCGTTTTCGACATTGCGCAATAAATAAAGATGAGAAAGGTAAAAACCGATGGCGCGAACAGATAGAGGAGCTCGAGCGCAACATAATGATACCACTTAGGAGACCATAGCATTCTTTTTAAGAAAGTTATTTGCACATGGGATCACAAACTAAAAAAATGCTACAAATGACTCTTCTACTATGCACTATTGACAGTATATACGCGATTTAATCGTTTTCGACATTGCGCAATAAATAAAGATGAGAAAGGTAAACCGATGTCGCGAACAGGTAGAGGAGCTCGAGCGCAACATAATGATACCACTTAGGAGACCATAGCATTCTTTTTAAGAAAGATATTTGCACATGGGATCACAAACTAAAAAAATGCTACAAATGACTCTTCTACTATGCACTATTGACAGTATATACGCGATTTAATCGTTTTCGACATTGCGCAATAAATAAAGATGAGAAAGGTAAACCGATGTCGCGAACAGGTAGAGGAGCTCGAGCGCAACATAATGATACCACTTAGGAGACCATAGCATTCTTTTTAAGAAAGATATTTGCACATGGGATCACAAACTAAAAAAATGCTACAAATGACTCTTCTACTATTCACTATTGACAGTATATAGGCGATTTAATCGTTTTCGACATTGCGCAATAAATAAAGATGAGAAAGGTAAAAACCGATGGCGCGAACAGATAGAGGAGCTCGAGCGCAACATAATGATACCACTTAGGAGACCATAGCATTCTTTTTAAGAAAGATATTTGCACATGGAATCACAAACTAAAAAAATGCTACAAATGACTCTTCTACTATGCACTATTGACAGTATATACGCGATTTAATCGTTTTCGACATTGCGCAATAAATAAAGATGAGAAAGGTAAACCGATGGCGCGAACAGGTAGAGGAGCTCGAGCGCAACATAATGATACCACTTAGGAAACCATAGCATTCTTTTTAAGAAAGTTATTTGCAAATGGGATCACAAACTAAAAAAAAATGCTTCAAATGACTCTTGTATTGCGCATTATGACAGTATATACGCGATTTAATCGTTTTCGACATTGCGCAATAAATAAAGATGAGAAAGGTAAAAACCGATGGCGCGAACAGATAGAGGAGCTCGAGCGCAACATAATGATACCACTTAGGAGACCATAGCATTCTTTTTAAGAAAGATATTTGCACATGGGATCACAAACTAAAAAAATGCTACAAATGACTCTTCTACTATGCACTATTGACAGTATATACGCGATTTAATCGTTTTCGACATTGCGCAATAAATAAAGATGAGAAAGGTAAACCGATGTCGCGAACAGGTAGAGGAGCTCGAGCGCAACATAATGATACCACTTAGGAGACCATAGCATTCTTTTTAAGAAAGTTATTTGCAAAAGGGATCACAAACTTAAAAAAAATGCTTCAAATGACTCTTGTATTGCGCATTGTGACAGTATATACGCGATTTAATCGTTTTCGACATTGCGCAAAAAATAAAGATGAGAAAGGTAAACCGATGGCGCGAACAGATAGAGGAGCTCGAGCGCAACATAATGATACTACTTAGGAGACAATAGCATTCTTTTTAAGAAAGTTATTTGCAAATGGGATCACAAACTAAAAAAAATGCTTCAAATGACTCTTGTATTGCGCACTATGACAGTATATAGGCAATTTAATCGTTTTCGACACAGCGCAATAAATAAAGATGAGAAAGGTAAACCGATGGCGCGAACACATAGAGGAGCTCGAGCGCAACATAATGATACCACTTAGGAGACCATAGCATTCTTTTTAAGAAAGATATTTGCACATGGGATCACAAACTAAAAAAAAATGCTTCAAATGACTCTTGTATTGCGCATTATGACAGTATATACGCGATTTAATCGTTTTCGACATTGCGCAATAAATAAAGATGAGAAAGGTAAACCGATGTCGCGAACAGGTAGAGGAGCTCGAGCGCAACATAATGATACCACTTAGGAGACCATAGCATTCTTTTTAAGAAAGTTATTTGCAAATGGGATCACAAACTAAAAAAAAATGCTTCAAATGACTCTTGTATTGCGTATTATGACAGTATATACGCGATTTAATCGTTTTCGACATTGCGCAATAAATAAAGATGAGAAAGGTAAAAACCGATGGCGCGAACAGATAGAGGAGCTCGAGCGCAACATAATGATACCACTTAGGAGACCATAGCATTCTTTTTAAGAAAGATATTTGCACATGGAATCACAAACTAAAAAAATGCTACAAATGACTCTTCTACTATGCACTATTGACAGTATATACGCGATTTAATCGTTTTCGACATTGCGCAATAAATAAAGTTGAGAAAGGTAAACCGATGGCACGAACAGGTAGAGGAGCTCGAGCGCAACATAATGATACCACTTAGGAAACCATAGCATTCTTTTTAAGAAAGTTATTTGCAAATGGGATCACAAACTAAAAAAAAATGCTTCAAATGACTCTTGTATTGCGCATTATGACAGTATATACGCGATTTAATCGTTTTCGACATTGCGCAATAAATAAAGATGAGAAAGGTAAACCGATGGCGCGAACAGATAGAGGAGCTCGAGCGCAACATAATGATACTACTTAGGAGACAATAGCATTCTTTTTAAGAAAGTTATTTGCAAATGGGATCACAAACTAAAAAAAATGCTTCAAATGACTCTTGTATTGCGCATTATGACAGTATATACGCGATTTAATCGTTTTCGACATTGCGCAATAAATAAAGATGAGAAAGGTAAACCGATGGCGCGAACAGATAGAGGAGCTCGAGCGCAACATAATGATACCACTTAGGAGACCATAGCATTCTTTTTAAGAAAGTTATTTGCACATGGGATCACAAACTAAAAAATGCTTCAAATGACTCTTCTATTATGCACTATTGACAGTATATACGCGATTTAATCGTTTTCGACATTGCGCAATAAATAAAGATGAGAAAGGTAAAAACCGATGGCGCGAACAGATAGAGGAGCTCGAGCGCAACATAATGATACCACTTAGGAGACCATAGCATTCTTTTTAAGAAAGATATTTGCACATGGGATCACAAACTAAAAAAATGCTACAAATGACTCTTCTACTATGCACTATTGACAGTATATACGCGATTTAATCGTTTTCGACATTGCGCAATAAATAAAGATGAGAAAGGTAAACCGATGTCGCGAACAGGTAGAGGAGCTCGAGCGCAACATAATGATACCACTTAGGAGACCATAGCATTCTTTTTAAGAAAGATATTTGCACATGGGATCACAAACTAAAAAAATGCTACAAATGACTCTTCTACTATTCACTATTGACAGTATATAGGCGATTTAATCGTTTCGACATTGCGCAATAAATAAAGATGAGAAAGGTAAAAACCGATGGCGCGAACAGATAGAGGAGCTCGAGCGCAACATAATGATACCACTTAGGAGACCATAGCATTCTTTTTAAGA
>JAVYIG010005019.1:0-146334 GCA_035222895.1 Strongylocentrotus droebachiensis
GTTCTAATTCTGTTTCTCATTATCTATCGTGAAATTTCAGATTCTCTGATTTAATCTTTTACATTTCAAGAAGACTGGCTTTGCGCATCTAATTTGATTGAATCCCAGTTTTTAATCATGTATTTTGTTTATGGCAGTAGAATTCATCCAGCACTCATAATTGAGGTACAGAACCACAAACTACATCATCCCTTTTCCCCATTGTCTGATTTGCTCTTTGTAAAATGTATGAGATGTGTAATGGTCCCCAAGAGTCCAACATATCCCATGAATTTTTAAAATATCTTAGTGTTTCGATGTTCTCGAGTTGACCCGCATCTTCTTCATTTGTATTCAACAAATAACTTGCAATTTGAGGCACCCCCATATATCATGCATCACGTTGAATTGGATGAAAACTAACTACCCCGCATCGTCTCAGCTCGTAAGAAGTTGACCTCCCTCATTTCATAATGGTAGCGACCGCGCCCAATGTACCATGACCGAGACGTCTAACAAAATCTGATTTACGCAGTGTTGATTTCTTCTTTTTTTAATTACAATATCAGCCAAGCATTTCTAATTGGTTAG
The DNA here is from genome assembly GCA_035222895.1 of Strongylocentrotus droebachiensis. Lineage (NCBI taxonomy): Eukaryota > Metazoa > Echinodermata > Echinoidea > Camarodonta > Strongylocentrotidae > Strongylocentrotus > Strongylocentrotus droebachiensis. Next base: position 571 of record JAVYIG010005019.1, read on the forward strand.
GTGTTGATCACATGAATGGATCAAGTTGAAATGTCATATCTCTGTGGGCTGGTGGGAGTAGGGGGTAGACAGTGAGGGGGTGTTACAGGCTCCCGACAGAGGGATAATCATAAGATGGTAGGGTCGCAAAGGTTTTGTATCGAACAGAAATAGACTAGTTGTTTCCTTTGCGTAAAAGGTGAAGGAACATTGCGGTTGATGTATTGTTGAGTAATCTGATTCCCACTCCATCAATTTTTTGTTCGTAATCACACCCTAGTCAATACACTACCAAAAATTGCAGTTGGATATATAATATTTGTTAACGTAAAATTTAATTTGTTTTGAGCATTTTTAATAATTTTGAGCATTTTTGTTAATTTTTTTGTGTCAATGGGTCTTAATTATGAAGCCACATCCGTTGCCCTATTATCATAGATTTAGCCTTCACCTTGAGAGAGTATTATCAGCATAATAGTAAAGCTAAAAACATGGAAGCTGCTGCCAGGAATGAGGTTCAAAATTTTTGTTGACTTGAATAGGCATATGTCATGGAAAGTTCAATTGTTTGGGAGTGTAGGCACATTCAAAAACAGGAAAAGATTTGTTTCGATTTTCTCATATATCTATCTTCTCCCTCCTACCCCTTCATTACATTTTAACCCTTTAACATGAACTGCATATATTTCTTAGCTCTCACCACTCAAAATGTAGGCCTCCCCATCCTGGAGATCGGCTACTCCGCACATTGCTCCGCTGGCTGCGCTAGACACGGATACGGTTGTCATGCCGACCAGCTCCTCCTCCCCCTTGAAGACCTCCTTGATAGTCACGTTGTAGACGACGAAGAGAGGGTACCGAGGGAGAACCAGGGGAGGAAGGAGATCCGCGTAACTGTAGTCCATTGAAGAGCCATAGACATCGTTGTTGGAGACCGCGTTGTCGCCATAGATGAACGATGTGCTCTTGATTGTTCCCTCGATAACTAAAATGAAGGATTTTAAAAGAATTGTGGAAAATAGTTTGAGATGCTAGGTTTTCATACACTTCACACTGGGCAGATGTATATCCAACTACAAGCCATTCTAGCAGAGATAATGAAGGAACAAGGATGGAGAAAATTTGAAAGAATTTTTTTTATTCCAGGGAAAATTTGATTCAGGGTTAGGATTGGGTTGTGATTAGGTTTTAGGGTGTGGTTAGGGTTGATTAATTGGTTTTGGGTGAAAGTTAGAACTTTGAGTAGAGTTAGAAGTTGACATCATTGTAGCTAGAGCATATCATTACATAACAGTCAGAAAGGTGTTAACCCGTTAACAACTGAATACTCAGATTCCCCATAGGTTTAATACAGGAACCACCCGCTTCCAGTAGAGAATGAGTTCACTCTCTTAGTACAAGTTAACTTCTTTCTGGCTCTCAGATACTAGTATATGTGTTATTGCATACGCTAAGGACCTTGTAACAGTTGGAGATATTCCAATTAAGATGAATCATGTATGTATTAACAAATATGTAGGCTCTTAAAATTTGGCTCATAACCACAGTACACGTACATTCAACACAAAACATATGTTCTCACATTTTTTGTTTAAAAAGATACATACATATACTAAGATGGAGGAAATTGGTCTGCATACATTTTGATGAAAAATATTGTAAGTGGGAAATCTTTTTTGGCATAGATTTGACAGCCTGTTCCTTCACGAGCCAACCTTGGTAACAGACTTTTCATAATATAAAACAAGAAAGGACATTGATTCAACCTATATCCATTGCCAAGAAGTAACTCTCTAGAGATCCAAACTTTGCAGCAAAAGTTTCAAACTTAGGAAGATGGCTCATTTGTGGTAACCAAATGGTGATGATGTTCATGCCAGCACAGCACTGTAGGTGATATCCCTTGCATGAATCATCGCAGAGTGGTCTCACTATGGCTTTACTTCTACATGAATTTATCCATATTTGGGATCCTTAACAAACTACTAATAATTCTACTACTACTACTACTACTACTGCTACTACTACTTCTATTACTACTTCTACTACTACTACTACTACTACTACTACTACTACTACTACTACTACTACTACTACTACTACTACTACCGCTACTCCTGATACTACTACTACTACTACTACTACTACTACTACTACTACCACTACTACTACTACTACTACTACTAATACTACTACTCCTTCTACTTCTACTACTTCTACTACTTCTACCACTACTACTATTACTAGTATTACCACTTCTTCTACTTCTACTGCTGCTGCTAATACTGCAGTTCCTCTTTAAGAATTGGGTACACTTTGCACATGTGCAACATATCTAGTTTTGGGTAAAAAAATAAATCTTAGCTTCAGCACTGACTGTAATTATAATATCCTCAGGCAGTTGAGGCTTAATTATCATAATATTGGAAATGTCAGAGGTCCAACTTACCAGCATCAGCTCTGCAGAAGAGTGTTTGATAGTGAGAAGGCATACAGGAGCAGGCATCCGTCATCTTGGTGACAATCAGCACCAGTACACAGAGCAGGAGGGATGATGATGATGAGGCTTGTCTTGGCTGCATGGTTGCTATAGAAACTGATAAACTCCTCAGAAGAAAATGAAGAATAAGAAAGATGGGGGCCCTGTAGTACTGCTGATAACACAATACCACAAATTCAGTGTCCGCTCGTAGAACTTAAGTCTGCTAATGACAAATGTTTATCTCCTGTTATACTAGACACTTCTTGATAGAATTGTCTTCTTTTCGGTTCATCAACCTTTTGCGTGATGAAGCGTTCTCAAGTTCTTTCTTGGTAGACAGATGGTGTTTTATCAAATGTACAATTCTTGTATCCAGAAATAATGCACACTCAAGCGCAGCTTGCCTATAACCAATCTATCTAGGTGCTGTGATAAGGTGATACAAACTGAAGTTACAATGATTCTTCATGTTGGTGTGTGGTGGTATATATACCCTAACTCCCCCACCTACTCTCAACCTATCGCCTGGCATTTACCTTACTTTGCACAAGGTACCTAACCTTCCACATGCACCCTCTCTCTCTCTCTCTCTCTCTCTCTCTCTCTCTCTCTCTCTCTCTCTCTCTCTCTCGCCTGTTCTCTCTTCCGCTATGTGTTATCGGTAAACAGCCCAAGCAAGCTTCCTGATTGGCTACTTTCCCAGTGAGGAAGTTGTGACATCACAGGTGCTTGCTGATAATCAGGTTATGACATCAGAGAATGTAAATTCCACTTGATGGGAAATGCCCCAAACGGCTTCTCACTACTCAAAGTAGTAGTAGTTTACAACTTCATACCCACAGACTATAGTTTGTAATCCTGACCCTCTGAACAAATATGCTATACTATTAGATCTCATTATATCTAACACTGTTATAAAAAGATTGTATGTATCTCTTTGTAAGCCATACAGATAGTAAACATTGCATAAATACATTGAAATAGAAAAAAAATGTCATAGTTGCTATCTTTAAGTAATAATTTCAGTTTTAGGCCTCAAAACTTTTGTACTAAACTCCTGATTGTGTAAAATTTGCAATTGGATGTAAGCTTACTCTTCCAAAAGAGCACTTTTACGTGAATGTCACTTTTTTTAATTTTTTTTTTAGATGGCCTGTCTGGGCAGGTTTTTGCTGTAGTGTTGCCAATTTTTTCTAGCCATGAAATGATCAGAGTCTTGGGTCACAAACTACTGCTTCTTTCCTATTCTGATGTAATGACGTATCACAACATTCTCTTCATCATTTCCTTTGCATGTGTAAAATATTTGATCTGTCTGGTATGTCACTTGCTAGTATATGATTCCCCCTCCCTCCCCCCCCCCCCCCTCCCTCCTCTCCATTTTTGTCAGATGTTTTGAGTGGGAAATGCTGGTTGAGCATTATCATTCAATTTTCCAGGAAATTGAAGAAAACAAATCACATGAGCCCAATCTGTCATTATTCTTTTCATGAATTTCTGATTGAGACAAATAAGACTTTAAAATATTTGTTTGTTTGTTGTTGTTTCTTCTTTGAATTGAGTACCAGTAGGGATATTCTGATTATTATAATCAGTGCAGGGAAAATGAATAGTATAATTTCAAAGGAAAGTTCCGTAAACTCTTTCATTTCTGTTTGCAGGAATTTTTGTGTGATGTTTGATAAGATAATTATCTGTAATCACTGCAGTGATCGTATCTAGCTTAGATAATCTGGTGACCCGGGTTCGAAACCAAGCCGATGCGCTAGTGCCCTTTGGTAAGGCATTAATCCTCATTACCAGGTCCATCGGAGAGGACCTAAAGCCGTCAACCGTCTTGTTGCTTACTTACAAGCATTTATGCTTTCTTAGTAGTGAGGTAAAATAACCACCATCACCAGCTATCCATATTATTCTTCAGAGATTTTGGGGGGTATTTTGTGACTCATATGAAAAGAGCATTAACTTATTATTTCAACACACCTTCGACAGCCTTCTGGATTGTAACAGAAAAGATATACTTCTGTGGTAACAAGTAAGATTCTGTTTGAAGCAAGAAGGGTTTATTACTCATATACTTTAACACAGAGTTAACGTCCTTCTAAAAGGCCTGTAGGGATTGGATATTTATCTCTTCAACATCCACCTAGAGAGTGTTGGCCAGCATTAGAACAGTTCAAAGCAGGTGAAACCAATATGACTTCCTCATAAAGCTTGCGGTTTTCCTATTGATCAAAGCAGGTGGCTGTCTCAGTGTAGCTGATTGGTTGAAATAGTTGTGTTGCCAATTTGGCAATAGTTGCTATTGGTCAGCCTTGGTCTGACGACTGCCTGCCTCTCCTCTGTTGTCAATTCCTTTGTAAATTTTAATCTGAATCGGACAAGATTTCATGGATAATTTTCTTTGTACTTTTCCTTCAACTTTAGGCTGTTTTATTAGCCTTTCTTTGGCCCAAAGTGGGAAGGTCCAATCTTAAAGTTGCACGCTAGGATTTGAATGTTTTGACTTTCTGTTAAAATGGATATCATTGTTCGAAGCCCTTGTACCGTACCATTTTAGTAGCTTTCAAAACCTTCATCAGATAGCGACATACATTTGATGTTTAAATCTTCTTAAAAAAGCACTTGAAAAAATAAAACTGATTATTTCCTTAGCCTTGTCCATCATCTATTGACCAGTGTAAACTTCACAATGATGCATTATGGTTTCTATGGAAAAACAAAAGGGCAGTGAAATTAATCTTTTAGTAAGGCTTTGCCATCATGTTGAAAACAAATCTTTTGAGGATATTGGGTATTTAAGTATAAAGTATACTATGATTCTGGCCAATTACAATCATAGACATAGACTCTGCGCTTTCACCTCCCTTGAACAACAACCCAGCAGGGGTTTATTCATTAGTCAAAGTTTACCTATGATTAACCAATAAGCTCTGATTGGGCAGAGCTCCAAGTAACCTGTGTTACACTTTACCAAAATATCAGATTGAGAAACTTTCTTAGAGTGGCTGTTCCTGACACAGTCGCTGCAGTTTAGAGGCAATCGCTGGTCCAAGTATGTGCTTTCATTGAATTTTAACCTAAATTTCTTCTGCAGGGAATTAGGGTTAGGGGAGTGCTTGATATATTTTCTGCATTTTACACAATGCAAGATATAAACTTAAGATCTAAGGTTTGGCAAATTACATGTCCTCTACAATTTCCTGATTGAAAATATATCCTGGTATTGTCCAATACATAATTCTCATACTAAAAAACAAGACATAGTCTCTCAATATCATGATAATGGGAAACATCCCTTGTATATAAAATGTTTTTCATAGGGTTGGGTGGGGTAGTAGAGGGTGGGGCAGAGCAGACACCATGTCTATCCCAACGCTTGACACTGCCAAGTTTCACTGCTAAACAAGCAAGCAAGTGCAACGTTCGGCAGCTAGCTCTGCAATTTAACAAGAAACATTTTGAACTGCATTATTAGCATGAGGTGGCGCATGTCATCGACTTTGTTGGCTGCATGCCTAACATGTAATCCAGCCTGAGAAAATATACTTGATAACAGTGAAAACTGTCTCATTTTATCATCACATTTTACTTTAGCCTGAAAATTCCAAAAACTCTGAGGAATTGTCAAAATATCAAGTACCAGTAAATTAAATTAGTTTTCAATATTAATTATTTGACAAAATTAGGGAGGTGATTTTCATTTTACTTGCTTTCTTCAATTAAGTTTTGAAACATATCTTTATTTTAATAGTTTAAACATATTTGTGGCTTACACCCAGTAAATAAGATTTATTGATCGATCTGTAATTGAAAAACAAGTCAGAAAAAATCTTGGAACCAGCGGGATTTGAACCTGCCATCTACTGCTTGCCGGGCATATCTTTATTACTGCAATATGCCCAATTAAGATTTGATTAATAAGCAAAATGGTGTACAAACATAATTATGATATCGACACAGGTGTGATAATTAATGTAATTAGATTATGAAAATATGTGGTACTTATTATAACTGTTGCCAAAAAATCAAATGACTTCTTTTTCAAATTTTCAAATACTCAAAAACATTTTATGATGACAAATTCAATAGAAGCTATTAGGCCATTGTTTTTAATAGAAATAAGTAACATCACTTGAGAGGTGTCATGCTGCAAATATTTTATTTTCATTTCATGGAAAAATTTGTTTGTTGTTGTTTGTTTTCTACATCATCCTTCTTGAGGCTCGACTCAGTCAAAGATCATGAGTGGAGGTATTTGAAGTTTTGATTTTAGACGGATTGTCTTATAGGTATTGTCTCGTCACATCCATAAATACCTGAGAGTCTAGACCAGAGAAACAGGAAACCGCTTCTAGTCTAATCAAACATGGAAATAAGGTGTCTCTTCTCATCGTTCTATCATCCTATCATCGTCCGTGTCAACGCTCTCCTCCAATTTCTATCCTAGTTTGAAAGTACAAACACTTGTCAATCTTAAAAACAAAGAAAGTTGAATAAAGTCTGAACTATAAGACGATAAAGAGACCTCAGACTGTAAGTCTTGTATTATAGCTGTTCCGGACACAGCCAAAGACTGACACAGCTAGAATGGGCAGATTTCGTTTTTGAATTATGTGTAAGTGCAAAGTAGAGTCTGTTTGTGAAGACTATCTTCATTGCAATGATGCATGAATTTCTGTCACATACTTCAAAAACATATGAAGAAATTGATAAATATGACGGAAATGATGAAATCAGGTTAAATTTTATTTCTGATGATTTCATTTCTTCCATGGCTTTTGTTGACATGGAGGCTTGTTCAACAAACAGGTGCTGCCAATTTGGAGCATCCCCCCACCCCCCCTCCCTCCACCCCCCCCCCCCCCCCTCCCGGCGATTACACAATGCCCTTCCGCCACCGAAGAGCAGACCTGTTTACAATGCAATTCTCCTGTCCCTAATTTGTTATTACTTCTTTTGATATCCCGTCTTCCACAAACTTGGAAAAGTTACAAGATGATAATGGTCTGAGGGCAAAGATCATGGGATTTTTGGTGTGTTTTCTCTTCTGATCAGACTAAAAATATGGTGGTTGTCTTCGTAATCAGGAAGCTGGCTCTCTCTTATGCACATATGAAGTGTCATTGACCTAATTCATGCAAATTGTAGAAGAACAAATTCTGATTTGTGTTAACTTACTCAATTGTAACATTGTACATTTTAAAAAATGATATATCATTAGTTTAACATCTCATACCTCTATCATAAGATTTGAAGTCCTTCTCTAATCACATTAGATCTGTCCATGACTAATATTTATAGTCCCAAATTCTTATTAAACTTCACCACATGCATACATCCCAAGGTCATTAAATTTAGAGCTCCAATGAAAATCGCTTTAATATCAGATTTTTTAAACAAATATTTGAAACACTCCCTCCCCCAAACAAAAAATTAATGTGTCCTCTCTAAATGATATAAGTGGCACTTATATCATTTAGAGAGGACACATTAATTTTTTGTTTGGGGGAGGGAGTGTTTCAAATATTTGTTTTAAAAATCTGATATTAAAGCGATTTTCATTGGAGCTCTAAATTTAATGACCTTGGGATGTATGCATGTGGTGAAAAAATAATGTATTCTCTCTAACCTTTAATGACAAAGGTTGAAATCTGCACGTAGGGATGAAATCATTCTGTCATTTGCCATATATTGAGATTGGTTTGATTCAATTTGACAAGCATTGATATATTTGAACATGACTTTTATTGTGTAATTTAAAAAGTGGGTATGTGGGTCAAGGGCCTGCTGGAGAGAACACATACCAATTTAGAAAAGCCTGACATTTGTATTGTAAACATTTTATTCATTTTATTTGATTTAAAGGATGATTCTTGGGGAGGGAGTAAAAGATTTTTAATTATTTGATAGACCCTAAAAGAAGTGACTTACTGTCTGTCACCCCCAACTTTTAGAGTAGCATAATATAAGAATTGCATAGCTATGATATGTCTGAGTGTTGTATTTTAAAGAAAGATTTCTTAGCAAAATACATTTCTGAGTATCCTTTTGAATGAAACATCAATAAAGAATCAAGGTTTCATTTTGATCTGAATGTCATATTATACGAAAATTATATAACTGGGCAGGGCTTATCATGAAGGCAGACTGATGATTGGCCAATTGTCATGTCAAATGACCTCTCCAAAAATAATTTTTTTATCAGACATTTCTTATATAATTAGGTCTTTTAAATTCTAGCCTCTTTTGCAATACAATGATTCTCTTTATGACATTTCTTTCTACAAGTTTTGTATTAATATCCTGATTCTGCGCAGGCTATAAGTGACTTCTGCTTCGATCATCAAAAGAGAGACACGTACTGTGTCTCTGCATTTTGTACAAATCAAATGTTCAAAAGTGCAATCTATCCAAAAAATATACAGTGAACTCACATAATGAAAATGAAAATGAAATTATCCTTTAGCTGAAAAAGAAGATATAATATATTTCTTTTCTTCTCATTGATTATTTATATAGTAAGATATAGATATGGAACCCTGTCAATTTTTAACCGCATAGATTTCCATGGACGTTCTTTGGTGGTGAATGTGGTTACCCCCTCCAACCGAACCAGCTGACGCCAAAGTCTCTACCATAGATTGGTCTACTACTTGTAGTAAATTGGCCACACAACTCTAGGGGAAAGAAAAGTATTAATGAAATCTACTTCTGCTTTTATAAAAGCCTGACAGGAATATATTTTTTGCAAGGGTGAAAGTGAAACATTTCTGTTGCTTGATTTTATTTATTTGATTATGGATATTTCAATAAATCATGGGTCCGTGGTTTCAGCCATTCAGAAAAATTCATTTATGATATATTGAAAGAAACTAAATTTTACGTCTATGACATCATAATTTCAATTAAATTTCTATATCTTGTGCAAAAACACTCTTGAACTTTAACATTGTCCCCCAAAATGTCAATCTTTAATCCAGAAAATTGTGCTGTACTTTCAATTTCAGTTTGTTAAACTTCAAAGAGTAATTTCAGTTTCTTGCTCTCTCTTTCTCTCTCTCTCTCTTACTCTCTCTCTCTCTCTTTCTCTCTCTGTGAATGTCTCTCTTTCTCTCTTTCTTTGTCTCTCTTTGTGTTTGTCTGTCTGTCTGTGTGTGTCACTCTCTCTCTCCCTCTCTTTCTCTCTCTCTCTCTCTCATCTTCACTTCTCTTTTCTTTTATCTTCTTGTTATATATTTATTTTTCTATTTCTCTGTCAAATAAAATGGTAACTTGATCAATTGAATTTGAAAAATATTTATAGCCATAGGGGATAGTTCGTATTATCATCTGCTTGGTTAACTATGGTTTTGAATCCAGAAATGAAATAATCAATTTTGTATTGTAGCTATAGGGGTAAAAAAGATATTAATTTCAAGTTCAAAATATTTCAGGTTTACAAGTGGAATAATATCCAAACCACATGGTTTTACCTATGACTTTGTAAAGAGCGAAGAAATTGTGAAATTTCAGATTTTTAAGAAAGAGACAAAGTAGAAATCAGTCATTTGAGACATTGACAGACTTGACACAGATAAGTTTCTGACTCAACACCCAGCTCCTGCCCATCATAGTTTAGGCAGCCAAGGTATCTTCACATTGCTAAGATATTTCAGAATAGAAGTTCATCTCAAACCAAGAGGGATGCCAAGTCCTGGTACAATGGTATATCAGATGGATATTCACATAACTCATATTGACAAAAATAGGAAAATAAGAAGCTTAAAAATGGCACAAATTCAATGCGCTAATTTAAACAAATTTGCTCAAATAGATAATAGATTTTCTATCTTTGTATGTTTTCTTTTACTTTGATGATAATGGTGTCATTCAAAGGTATTTGTTTTCCATCCTATTTAATTCATTGTGATAAGATGTGAATTATTATTTTATTTTTTTAAAATATTTTTTCCCCTTCCACAGGGTTCTTTACTTTCAAAACAAATTTCATCATATACAGAACATCCATATATCATATACAAATAATTTCCATACATAATGGCTTGACACAGATAATAATCATCACGGCCGAAAACCTTTGTGGCAGATAAAAACAAACATTTATGACAAAATTAGTACTTTAAATATACAATTTAAACAAATAAAAATTAAAAAAAATTAAAATAAATATTGCCCAACCCCCAAACAAGAACAAAACAGAAAGAAAAAAAGAGAGAGAGAATGAACTAAGGATGAAAATGAATTATTTTGCAGTATGAACCTAATTAGGCAATTTACAAAAGTTTCAAAGTTTCATGCATGGAAAAGTTTCTGGTTATATTGTATATTTGGACATTTCAAGCTGTGCACCACATGTTAAAGAGATGGATGTAAGAACATTATAAAAGGGTACACTCTTTGGAAGATGGGGAAAGGGGGGTAAGGGAGAAGGAGAAAGGGGTATCTTGGGCCGGGGCTGCTTTCATCATTGTCTAGAACTGGAGGATTCAGGAAATTGGCAATATTTCTCATCATAGCAGACATGGGGAGGGGGATGATCGGAGGAAGGGGCGACAAGCATTCAAATGATGATACATCTCTATGATGTATCTCTATGATGTAACTTCTTATTATGTCTCAGACTAAATGGAATAACCCTTCATTCACACTACCAAAAATTGATTTTAAAGCTATACAAAGTAATTCATTTTTTGGCACTGTCTTGAATGGAAACTTAGTCATGAATCAGTGAGTAATTGTTTTGTTTTAGTCTGAACATTGTGTAACAGAATGTTATATAGCAAAACGCATGTTTTTGGCATCATTCTGAAAGGAAACTCAGCAAAGAATCGGGTCCTCTTTTTGTCTGAATGCTGAATCATATAAATCTTGTATAACTGGGTGGGGCTTTTTTGTGAGCATGCACTAATGATTGGCAAGTTGTCATGTTAACTGACCCCTACATAACTAATCACTGTATACTATGTTTTGTTAAAAATCACCATTTTCAAGTGCGTGCGCCCCTTTTGAGATGTGATGATTCTTTGCACAAAGTTCGTTTATACAAATATTGTACATTTTCCTTTAGTCTGAATGGGACAGTAGATAAGATTGAGGTAGGGGTTATTAATAGAAGCGTGTTCAAGGGGGATTGATTGCTTTACAGAGTGATGAAACATAGACTGGAAACATAGTAATGGCTCATTTTGGGTTCATGCCAAAAAGTTTCAAAAAGTTTTAAATGTTACCTGTCAAAGTTAACATCCGATATGAATGTGTCTGTCTTTTACCTTTTTTTCCTTTTTTGTTGGTCTTGGTTAGATGACCTATGTCATATTTTAAATAGGAAAAGATGTGGCCAGTTTTCTAAACTGTTTGGTTGTGGGATGTATCAACAGACAAGCGATATATGGAATTTTTATTGATTTTACACTGAACTGGTGTGGGTTATGTTATTACTTTGCAAATTTAGTATGCCAAAACAGATGTATAAACAAAATAAAGTGGCCCAGTTTTGATGAACTTGAACTGAGGTATAGAGATGTTGTCATAGAAAAGAATGGATGCACCTAATTTTAGGAAAGAGGCATATCTTTTCCTTAAACATAAACTATGTGGTATGCCACGCTTGCTTATCCGCCATGTTCCAGAAAAGCAGTATATTAGGAAAGAGGCATATCTTTTCCTTAAACATAAACTATGTGGTATGCCACGCTTGCTTATCCGTCATGTTCCAGAAAAGGTTACCATATGCACTGCTCCTGGTTGCAATACTAATGATGTTAAAGCGTGACCAGACTAAACAGAAACAGATCACTTTAGTTGTTTAAGTATGTTCACCTTTTGATGCACTTTTATATCCTCTGGTTGGAGCTTGAAGGGCGTTGATCCTGTGTTAAAGTATGTCCTTTCGGCTCCAAAAAGATGATATCTAATTTTGATGGAATAGAGGATGAGCAGCTTCTAGATATGACCCCATTTGTATAAATTAATTGAGCAATTTTACTACAAAGAATATATAAATAGTCAATGAAAATAATCAATGAAACAAAACAATACAATACAAAACAAACAAAAACAAACAAAAACAAAACATGATTATTGGCATTTCTACTTTTTGCAGCACTATTGTTTCACTCATTTGAAGTGATGCAATTCGATAATCATTCTTATAAGTTAGACAGTGCCTTTGCTTTCAGACAAATAATACCATAGTTGATGATTCATTCAAAACAAAACATAGCGGAAAGTAATTATCAGAGGCTTAATTAATCTGTTCAATATTTCACAACTCATCGCAATACCTCCTAACTCTGTGCAATAGGGTGTTGTCTGTCATACCAATTATAACAGTTTTCATAAGGTAAACAGAGCTATGATGCAATCCCATTGAGACCAACCTTGAAGAATTTTGCAATTTTGTCTCAGGGAGTGGAAGACTTTAATTACTATGGTAGCCTAATAATTTATGAAGTCATTTGATGCTGACACATGGTCAACGCTATGTCATAGATATGGTGCAATTATCAAAGGAATTAGCTGGACAGAGTGACAAGATATTGACCTTCTAGTACTGTCTGAGCCCCCTTCCATGGATTTCTGTTCCAAGAAGGAAATGTTCCCTCTTAAAAAGCATTAACCCTTACTGTACTGGGCTATTTTGAGGCCCCCCCCCCCCTATGATCTCGGCCGTCGATTGTCCGATGAACACGAACATTTGCATGTTTGTAGATATTTACGTAAGGAACAAGATGGTATAATTATTTTTTTCTGAATATGCAAATTTTTGTCGTCAGCCTAATTAATTATGCAAAATGCGCTTATTTTATGCATTTTACAGAAAACGTGTCAAACTCCACTTTTTGAATGTTGAAACTCATTATTCATATGAAACATCTTTTCTAACACAAAAAAGTTATTTAAATGTAATTAATAATGATAATTTATGCAAATTTTGATGGATTTTTATTTTTTTAATTTTTTTTTTGATGACATGCGCATACTAATTGTTATGTAACGCCTTACAGGTATATCCGATTTTGACGAAAATGGTATCAAAATGTGCGTAAGACTTGAGGGAAAAAAGTCATGAAACGACGGTTCAAAATTCCAAGCGGTTGCGGCGCAATCTCCGAAAATGTTGAGGGGGGGCCTCCCAGGCCCCCCCCCCCCCCCCAGTACAGTAAGGGTTAAAAGATCAAGTCGTGGCATCAAATTTGATTTAAGAAAAAATAGGAACATTGTTTGGGAAACGGCCAAGGGAAATTTTGAGAGAATTTGAAAAAGAATATTAAAGAAAGTTAATAAACTGTTGACATCAGAATTCTTTCATTGCCATAGGCTTCGTACAGGGGCCACTTAGTTCCTGTAGGTGATGGGTTAAGTTTGGACATTTTAAAGATCCTTTAAGATTATTGCAACTATTTGATCATGTTTGCGAAAAAACATTCAGTTTCTTTTGTATTGAACATTTCCAAAAACCATCCTGAATCTTAAGTTATGATAAAATCATATATGTGTAATAAAGGGAAATATGTTAATTTTTGTACCAAACAGATAGAGAATAGCTCACAAGAAGAAATAATATAGTTGCTAATTGCTATGGTGATTTTCAAAAGTTCAAAGCAAAACAAAATTATCATTCATCAGATAGTTCTCAAACTTTTACAGACCAGATTCTCTGAATTTTCATATTCTATAAAATCTAATTCTCATGGTGATCAGAGTATGTACTTCTTCTTAAAACAAATGGGAAGAAATCACTAGAAACTTTAGTGCTTATCAATTTCCTGCCCCAATTATCATATTTAAAATAAAAGGTAACACAAATAATTTTCTGGTAAATACAGAGAAAATAGAGATGGTAGGAATTTATTCCTCAAATTCAGAATATGCAATTCATTTCCCCCAGATCTCAGCCATTATAATAATTTGCTGACTGCATAGGGTCAGAGTTTGTTTGCGACGTATAATGTTAAATAAATATAATTTGTTCTTTATTGCTTTTGACATTTAAAAAACAAGTTTACTTTGAATTTGGATAAAAATAACAAAGTTATCGACCTTGGTGACTACCTGAAAATAGACGTCAGAGAGGAGGAAACAAATAGCTGCGTAAATAACACCAGGCAGGGAGCTAGTAGAAGGGTCACATCTCACCAGAGTAGTTTACTATTGCTCAGTGCTTTGGATTGAGTGCTGTGATTGGTCAGTTGTTCTGATGACATCATCACAGTTCCCGGGGGAATGTGACCTGTGACAGGAAGTTAGCCAGTTTCCCTCTCTGTCTAGTCTTGGTTCTAAGCTTTGTTAAAGTAGCTGTGCATGTCATATGGACTTTTTAAAATAAATTGTAACACTCCCTGAATGCATTTTCTTTTTTAGATTAGTGTCAAATATGATTATCTTGATGTTTCCCAGAAGGTAATGTTATAACTGAAAGGAGCAAGAGGGGATTGAATAAGCTAGGTTTTATTTTCTTTCGTTTTTCTTTCCCTTTTTTCTCCATTTATTTTTATATTGCATTTTTTTGCCAAGAGACTTATTTATTTGGAGCTGCTTTGCTAGCTTTAGTTAAGGGGGGCCTTTTTGTTTCTACCATAAAAGTGCTATAAGAAGAGGTTTTCCAGTATGATTCTACGAGATCTGTACTCTCTGAAAATGAAACACTCCCTCCTCACTTTCAAAAGATTAAAAAATAAAAAAAATTGTCAAATTATGTGGCTTTTAGATGAAATTTTCCCAAAGGTGTTTAAGCATGTAGTTTGATTGTCAGTCATATTGAAGGAACTATATGCACTGAAGACTAAACTAGGTAAATCCTGACACTGTATAGTACCTCTTTGATTTAGGTTAGGTTCAACGACATAATTTTGTTTGGGTGTGAGAGTCTGTATAAGCAGACTAAGCTGGACCAGATAACGTGGATGTTCCAAACATAGCACCTGTCTGGGTAGAAGGAAATCTCAGTTACAGGTCCATTTCCTAACCCTCCCAGCTAGGCTCCACCCCATTCTGTGTGATGTCATGAATAGCAATTCAACTATTCCCTTGTAACGTACTTATATGGACGAAAAGAGCTAATATGGTCAGATACAAGCTCAATTTTGTGAATGGGTTATAGTAAAATAGAGAGCAATCAAAACAAAGTTATGTGGATGTCAAAGCTAATTAAGATGTGTCCTTGTTTATTTCACAAAGTTGTTTCCCATTTTGCCATCAAATAAGTACTGCAATTTGATTTTTTGTTGTTGGTTATAGTCCAACATTTTTGTGAAATGAGAGTGGCCACCCAAAGTTCCTCACCAAACATTATTCCAAATCAAAAATAAGAATACAAGTGAGTTGCAGACATCATTATGTGTTTATTTGTGCCTTTGGAAGAGAATGTCATAAAAACAATATTCTTTCAATACTTACTTTACTTCTCAGGTTATAATTAAATCTGTGCTTATGGTAATGGAATTGCTTTTTCACATGAGTTATCAAACTATTTGTTTTTTAATCTTGTTATTCTGAGAAACAAATTTAATTATTGGCAAATAACTCTCTTTCGTGTCATTCTGTTATCCCAGAATTGAACTTGTGTTAATATATTTTTGGTAATGTTTTTGTTAGCCCAGTCGTTCTCACAATGAAGTCAGATGTTACCATTTGTCAAACAAAACGAACCAAGCCTAGCATGAATCATTCAGTCGACCTTGTATCTTGTACAATATTTTCTTAGATGTCTATTGTATGATCAGGATTATAAGTTGGAAGGTGTCCCACATGCCTAAGATGAGTAAGAGTGAAAGCACTTTGGACATAATTGACATTTCTTCTTTTTGGATCCTATTTAAAAGGTAAAAAGGGCACTTACTGTCATTTACTTTTGTAATGCCTCTGAGGTAGATGAGAGAGAGAGAGAGAGAGAGAGAGAGAGAGAGAGAAAGAAAGAAATAAAGAGAGCAAGAGAGAAGAAGAACAAAAACAAGAAAAACAATAAGAAGATAATTCTGACAAATATAATCTCCAGGCAATCAGATTTATGAGCTCATGCACCAATTTGCCTGGAATATTATCAGATTCATGTGGATCTAGTATTAAATCAGAAGGATGAAGATATGAATATTAATATTCATCCTGTATATGTATTATCGTGCCGCTAAATACTTGATTATTGATAAATTTAAATTATAAGATTATTTCAGCCCCAGAAGAGTGTTAACTCTAGTAAATTACATGAGTTCATATCCTTCTGGTCCTAAACAGACAATATAAGAGTATAGTATAATACTATTCGAGTGTACATGATATTCATTAATTTGTTCGGCTATCTGTACTAGTTGAAATATGAAATGCCCACATAGGCAGAGCATGTTCTTATTTTGGCTACCTATATACGTACCATTTGCTTTGGAGACATTTTTTGTTGGGGTTTATTCATAATCAATATAGACCATTTGGTTTTCATGCTTCGTCTCCCATAGCTGGGGGCCCAGATCAGACAGGTGTATATCCCTGAAGTAAAGCAGGAATAATTTACCTATTGTTTAGCATTACCGATGGCCCACATGTAATGCTGACTGAAACTTTCATGTCCAACTCTACTAATCGGTGTATTCAAGGTTAGGGTTAGGGTTGCTGCCGTGCTTTTGGTTAGGTTTAGGGTTCAATGCAGGGTTTGGTCTACGGTCTAAGATTTTGGTTGAGGACATTGACTGAAGAGTTTTATGTATCATTCTTAGAGCATATGTCGGGTATACAATACAGCTATTTTGAGCAAAGACATCTGTTTGAAACTTCTAGGGATGAAGGGCAAAGTAGAACAGTCCACTGCTAAGTGTCTGAAGTGAATGAACTTTTCTCCGTACTCGGTGTTGTAAACCCCCTTCCTAATATTACAAGAGTCCATTCACCTGCTAGCCTTTCCAGGTAAAGGTCAAGCCAGGTTTTCCCCCTACCCCAGAGGTGCAGACTTACCCCGAGGTCAGACTTACCCCCATCCTGCCTTTACATGGAAGTATAGAAGGGGGTACATGAGTGGTACACAGTTGATCTAGACCCAAGAGAATATTGTCATTCTTAGATTTTTGCTGCCAGCTGCCAGTCTTTCTTTCCATGAAGTAGCACTAATTCTAAATGAAATGTAAGATTTAGGAAGTTTAGTGGCTCCTGTGTTGAATTGATGAATTCCCTGAAGTGCCCATAAAGAAGAGAGTATTCTCTGAAAATCAATTTTATTAAAGGGAGGCTTTACTACTGCAGCTAGAAGGGATTAGACCACCCAGAGAGCCATCGAGGTCACTGTGACATGTGGCTATCTCATTAACTCAGCTCTCATTTAACATAAGAAAAAGAGGATCATGGGGGACCAACAGGCACCGATTTGGGAAGTTTTCTATTTAGAGGGAGCAAGTAGCTACAAGTAGGACAGTGTGCCTTTAAGAATGTCTAGCTGGTTTAATTTCTTTTTCTTTGTATTGAAGATTATTTCAATGTTTTATAGCCTGTCTGACTTTATTTATAGATTAAGATAAAAATGAGCTTAGTGTACCAAGCTGTTTATTCTCTCTTGATTTTTTCATTGTATTCCTGGAACCCTGAAGAAACAATTATAGATTGGAATTTAATATCACCACCACCTGCCCATGATTTTTGTAAAGGGTTATATTTAGACATTATAGATTTAAGATTGAAGAAGATATAGGCTACCAAAATAATGATATAGTATATTGACTATAACTTTAATTGACAATATCAATATATATCAATGAACATTAATATCTCAGCTAACGTGTCAGTAACATCCTCTACATAGTTTAATTGAAAATGAGAAAAATTACAAACATGGAAAAACATTACATAACTAGGAGACTGCATATTCAGATATACACTGGATATTTTTTTATGAAAGTATTTTTTGGGGGGTTCTTTACAGGGATAAAAGTGCATGGAACAGTTAAATGTTATCAACAATTTGGTCATGACCATGGAATCGTTTGATAGATATATCTGCGTGGGATATATATATATATATATATATACAGACTGAAGTTCTAATAACAATGAATATTTGGTAAACAATGTAATACAAAAGTCAGTCATGTAAAATACCCCCAAATTGTCAACATGTATTTCTATGCTACGCATAAAACCATTTCAGTTGTACTGGTTTACATTACAAGCTACTTGATACTT
The DNA here is from genome assembly GCA_035222895.1 of Strongylocentrotus droebachiensis. Classification (NCBI taxonomy): domain Eukaryota; kingdom Metazoa; phylum Echinodermata; class Echinoidea; order Camarodonta; family Strongylocentrotidae; genus Strongylocentrotus; species Strongylocentrotus droebachiensis. Next base: position 19,196 of record JAVYIG010005019.1, read on the forward strand.
TAAAAAATCAATCTAATCTGCATCACATCATATTCAACTTCAATTTTGACTTTTGTGACACCCACCTGCTTCCTTGATGTTAAAAATTGAGCACTGTTTTCAAGCTCTATAGCCTGCAGTTCAGGTGGAATGGATTTTCACCATCACCAATACAATTGTATATAATTAAAATTGTTGAATATAATCTGAAGAACGACTAATCCTCCCCTATCTTTCCATGGATTAGTTTACCTACTCCAGACTTGATACATATACAACTCAATTCAAAGACTGCATTAAAAACCAACTCCACTTGAAAGCAAGCTACAGATTCAGAGCTCTTCAAATCACAATAAGTGGGCATTTGACATTATGCCATGATTTATGGGTAACATATTTGTACATCTAAGCTCAAAGCAAACAAACATACAATATAAATCACATAAAATATATACATTCACATATTATTTATATGATTTATTAAGATAGACACATGTTATTAGACACCTGCATTTATACTTTTTCCTATGAGAATGTCAGTGAAATCTAGAAAATTTGAGGAACTAGAGGAATGATTATTCAACTTTTTTGGTATATTTGGTGATGAACCTCACAAATTTGTTTATAAAACATAAAGCTTTAATATTTAATCAGGGAGGGAAATTAAAATGGGCCCTGAAACTGCTTTTATAGATTCATAGTGTATTTTTGTGGACAAGTATTATTCTCTGAAAGACAAAACAAAACTTCAACAATTTATGGATGTGACTGTATCTATATCAAATTGCCCTAGTAATCTAATTTTGAAGTGGTTCTTGAAATTGTTGAATATGCCTCAACATATTTATTTGTACAAAAAATACATATAATAAGATGCAAACATTTCCAGAAAATGACTAGGAGAATGACTATTTGGCCACTTTCTACATTGTAGCAATCATATAAGAATCCCATATAATGCAATCCAGTTATAAAGCTAATTAAATTGCTTATGATTTTGTTTTTGTCCGGAAATGTTTGCAACTTTGATAGGTATATCATTTTACTATGTCAATTTACCATATCTTACAATATTCACAGCATTCATTGTTTAATTACTGACATAAGATATATATTCATTTTCTATTTAGACTTATTTGTATGTATATCTGTGATTAACTTTGTATCATTTAGTTGAACTAAAGAATAAAGAAATACAAACTTGTTGGCAAATTTGATAAAGTCCTTGGGTAAACTCTCTCTCTCTTTGAAATATCATTCTCTTTGAATATGGGTGCAGGAGTAGCCCTCATACCAGGGCCAGGGGTACATCAGTGTCCCTCTCTTCAAGGAAGCTGGTGTTTGACACACTTGTGGTAGTCATTGTTCTTCTGCCACTTGCACTTGTGTCCATGCCGCATGGTGCAACGTGAGTGGGATGCGATGCAGTCATAAGGGCTGTATGCGTCCCCTATGTGTACCTGAGAGGCATCGTACAGACAGGTGGTTGCTCGGTTCTCCTTGGGTTTCTTGCAGTGTCTGCTTGAGGTACAGGAATGGATCTAGCAGTTTTGAGATAAAGAGAGGAGAAAAGAAGACACCATTGGTAATTAGGATGTGACATTTGATTTTTTCAAAGTGTAGGAATAGAATATTCTTCAAAGAATTGAACTTTTTGGTCACATTTTAAAGGGAATTAGTTGTAAAGCAAGCTCATTACTTGCCAATTCCTCATTTGCAGCAGTGAACCAGTTGTAAAAACCTATTATAGATTGTATTAATTGATTTAAGTTGAGATTCCGGAAGGAATTTGATACATTTCTCTAGATCTGTGACAATTAACCATCCTCAAATTAAGGCATCTTTTCCTTCTCCCTGGTCATCTTCTTTAGTCTCTTGTCACATATAAGGAGGCAGAAAAGAGGATAGGGCAATGATCTTGGAAACAGGGTAACTTGAATTTGAGACCAATCATATGCACTAGTAATCATTTGGCAAGGTATTCACCTTACTTTACATAGTACATCAGGGGGCATTTCACAAAACTTGTCATCAGTGACAAATGGCAGTTTTTGTTATAAGCTACTGAAATCCTTGCTTCTGATTGGTTATCAGTAAATTTGTCACTGATTTTTGTCATTTGTCATTGAGAGAAGGCTTTGTGAAATGGGTCCCAGATGGGACTTGAAGCCCTACCGGTTCCCCTGAAGCTCACTTCTTACCAGGATATCTTTAAACTCTTGTCACTCAAGATAGTCAGTGGTGTCATTAACCATTTTGAATGGTTTGGTACGTGTCACCTATCCCCCTACCTTTCTTTAGTGACGCCCCTAAGATAGTTCTGTCGCACACTTACCTGGCAGACATCGCAAGACTTCCCATAGATTGTCTTGAGTCCCTGCTTCTGCCTGGTTGTAAGCTTATGATGTTCTTGGACCCAGTCACAGAGCACTACTTGGTTTGCACTTGAACCTGGGTTTGAAAGATCATTTCAGGGGATGGGCAATTAGGTATGCGTTAACATATATATTGGTATATATATCCAAAGAAGGAATAATTGAAAGAGATCAATATAAGGCTAACATATTGTTTTATCATGAAATCTGAGTCACCCTTCTTGTCCATTCAGAATAAGAAAGAAAAAAAAATGTGCAGTTTCTGTTTATGATTTTTTTTTATTGAGATTAAAAAAAAGATCAGTATGTTTAACTAAAGGCAAAATTTGTGGATTATCTATATACTCGATACTTCAAGCTAACAATTAGGGTTCAAAATTGCTTCATCTCCAAGTGGGACGTGAACCCCAAGCACAGTGTCAAATTTTTCTCTGTATCATGCCTGCAGAATTGAGATGCAGAATACATGCAGAATGGCATTATAATATGTGCCTTTAGACATTGAGATATTACTCGCCTGCAATGAGGTAGTTCTTTCCCGTCTTGAGGTCTGTCTTGCCACACAGACTAGAGGCAGCAGAGCTATCAACCTGTACCTCATCACCTAGCTTCCAACCTTCTTGCCCCATCCCTGTCTTGTAGATGTGGCTCAGTTTGAGGGTGTAGATGATCTTGTAGTTCCAGGCCTCCATGCTCTCAGGGTCGATGATGCGCTCTTCTGTGAATGATGCAACATGAAGAGAATATGAAGCAAAGCCTAGGTTGAAATAGCAGACTGAGATAATCAAGTTGATTTATGAAGTGTCATACATACTAATGAACACACTAAGGGAGAAGACCTATGAACCAGTATGGAGTCAGTGTGACTTAACCTATTGACTAGTGCATTATCTTATTTCTATCAAATTAACACAGCCCCCCCCCCCTCCAGTGAGCAATACATTAAAAGAATGCATCACTCTATAAAACTACTCTAAACTTCCAGTACATTTTAACTTCATGATTTAAAAAAAAACACTTCATTTTGTCTTTTTAAAAATTCAGAGTTTACATCTCTTCATTTATGCTTAAAGGATGCATTTATGTTTAATAGATACTACAGATTGTTAGTTTTTTCTGTTTTAGTTTAATAGAGTATACTTATTATACCTTCTGCTATGGGCTCTTCGGCACCTATTGTAGGCTCCAACAGAACAGTTTCATTGGAAGGTTTCTCCTGTGGAGGAAGGGTTGTCATGGTGTGGGATTCATCTGTCATCACCAAATCTGGAGGTGGAGTTGTAAGTGTTGTGATGGTATCCTCAAGAGGCTTCATGTCTTCTGGTAAGGGCAAGGGTGGCAATGCTTCATGGGTGTGGGCTTCCTCAGGGAGCGATTGTAGGCCCTCTGGATGGGGTAAGGGTAGGAGACCCTCAGGCTGACCTAGTGGTTCTGGACCACCCTCGAAGGGCAGCGGTTGGAGTCCAGCAGGTTGCTGGAGTGGCTTGAGTCCAGCAGGTTGAGGGAAGGGTTCTAGACCATCATTCTGAGGGTAGGGTTGGAGCCCATCTGATTGAGGAATGGGGGCAAATAATCCATCATTTTGGAAAGGGTCTGCAGCCTCAGGTAGACTGGGAGGCTCTAGACCATCTGGATAGGGAAGAGGTTCCAAGGGTTCCAGGTCCTGCAACTGTCTGCCTCCATCACCAAACTGCTCGCCTTCTAGTCGTTCATCTGGGAGCCGATGGAGACCTGTTCCAGGGTAGGGACGAGTCCTCTCACCTAGGGGCTCAATGGCAGCATGGTCAGACCCCAGCAGTCCTGTGCTGAAACCAAGACCTCTGGGATTCTTAGGGATGTACTCTCTCTTCAGAACCCTTGCTCCAATCACTGTCAAATTGGAATGAAAGTGCAAAAATATTTTGCATTATGAATAGGTTATTGTGATATAAGCATAAATGTAAATAATAATAATTTTTTTCTTCTGACACTGTCTATTTAGAGCCAGGTAAGATGCCTTATGGCTCCAAACATACAGTATGTACACAATTTAATGACTATTGGGTAAATATATTCATTGACTTTATCAACTATTTTATTTTCATTATCTTTAATTTTGTTTTTGTTGGGGAGCTTACAGTGATGGGAAAGTAGGAAAGAGAGCTGTATTACTGTTTTATATTTACAAGTAATTTCATGTTTATCAGTTATTTGTGAAACACATCATCAAGAAATCCACAGAAAATCTTAACTTCATGGATGCCCAATATTTGACTCATATATGCAGTTTAGTCATGCTATCATGGGCAAGGACTAGGAGGCGGTAATGGGCAATCAAAATTCTGATGCACCAATTATCCCCCCAATATTCCATTTGTATTCAGAGACAACATAGTACTTCATCGCAGTGCAGGCTTGGAGCTTCCATTTATGAATAATACCCTACGGCAATCATTCCTGTAAATGGGATATTCAATATCCATTTATGCAGCAAAGTATATCAAACATAGGTCTCTGAGAGTGGTAGCATAATACTCCATCCTCCTTACAGCCCCTCATCCAGCGCATCCAATATAATTGCATCTTCTCTGTGCACATCACCCTAATGTCAAATACACTCAGCTGTATTCCTCCATTATCTGCCAGAAAATCGAAGAGGCCTGTTTTTTAGGTAGGTGTAGCTTGCCTTCCAGGGGAAACAACTTTGTTTTCAGTGCTTGAAACAAACATGCCATAACGACAGGAGAAAAAAAGATGGAGGCATGATTTAAAGTAAAGTAAAGGGACATGGTAATTTGAAAGTTTCATTTTGAAAAAAAAATGTAATAGTTTGTTGTAATTGGTTTAGATAGCAATTTGCCTCTATTTCTCTTCTTTGATTTTCCTGTCCATCTAGTCATAATATTACAAAGAATGTTCAGTAACGTACAAATTGGTTTACTTAAAATGTTTAAACCAGTGTTATTGTTTTTTATGACACCTTGAATTTATTTTTGTTTCACAGTACCACAAACAGTTGACTTATTTCCCCCCCCCCCCCTCCATCCAGTGGTGAATCTGTTCACTTTACAGACTGTTAGGGAGAAACTACATTGGATTACAGTAAAGCTAATGCAGATGTTGTGTGATGCAGATGATGTGTGATGCAGCTTCACCAATAGAGTGGTGAAGTGTGACGTCATCAAAAATCTATTTTTTGGATTTTCTCAATTTTTTCTTCATATTCCGAAAGAACATCAAAGATAATGTCCAAATGTCGAAAAACCAATTGAATATGTTAAGTATTGGCTGAGATATGACCATCTGAATAAATATACTCCCATAGGAACTCAGTGTTATATGCTCTGGCTCCTAATGGTTGAACTCACCATGGCATATCTATAGTCTAGGAACCACCTAGTTTAGTAGGCAAGGGGTTAAGAGATAGATGATGCTACCAGTGATATTTGAGTCCTCTTAGATTGCTGCTTGTTATACCTAGTGGGCCTTTTATTGATTCTCCTGGAAACTCTCTCACTCAAAAAAACATATCCTCTTCTTTTTTTCCTTCATTACAGTTCTTTTCTTTACTTTTCTTTGTTTTGTTAACCTTTCATGGCTTCATCTGGTTATTTTGTAATATAATGTCTCTTTATCTCTGTTTTTCTTTATAAATGTACAACTAATGTATGGATTTGTTATTTTGCAGAGGAGTATGTCACTATTTGAATCAGATAATTTTTATCAGATATTTTTATTTTTGTTTCACAGTACCACAAACAGTTGACTTATTCCCCCCCCCCCCCCTCCATCCAGTGGTGAATCTGTTCACTTTACAGACTGTTAGGGAGAAACTACATTGGATTACAGTAAAGCTAATGCAGATGTTGTGTGATGCAGATGATGTGTGATGCAGCTTCACCAATAGAGTGGTGAAGTGTGACGTCATCAAAAATCTATTTTTTGGATTTTCTCAATTTTTTCTTCATATTCCGAAAGGACATCAAAGATAATGTCCAAATGTCGAAAAACCAATTGAATATGTTAAGTATTGGCTGAGATATGACCATCTGAATAAATATACTCCCCATAGGAACTCAGTGTTATATGCTGTGGCTCCTAATGGTTGAACTCACCATGGCATATCTATAGTCTAGGAACCACCTAGTTCAGTAGGCATGGGGTTAAGAGATAGATGATGCTACCAGTGATATTTGAGTCCTCTTAGATTGGTGCTTGTTATACCTAGTGGGCCTTTTATTGATTCTCCTGGAAACTCTCTCACTCAAAAAAAACATATCCTCTTCTTTTTTTCCTTCATTACAGTTCTTTTCTTTACTTTTCTTTGTTTTGTTAACCTTCCATGGCTTCATCTGGTTATTTTGTAATATAATGTCTCTTTATCTCTGTTTTTCTTTATAAATGTACAACTAATGTATGGATTTGTTATTTTGCAGAGGAGTATGTCACTATTTGAATCAGATAATCATCAAGTTTCTGTTTATAACATTGGATTTGGCCTTTGTCCACCTCACCCCGAAAAGAATGCTCTAGTCACATATATTTATTTGAATTCAGTGGACTTTGCTTACAATTGAATTCCACAAGTCTTTCCTCCTTTGTCTGTCTTTCTTTCCAGAGCAATTGGCGATCCTATTCCCCCTCTCCTTTTATCTTCTCACCATCTCTACTCCCCCCCCCCCACACACACACACACACACATCATCCATCCCATCCTCCGTCTCTACCTCTTATCCACCCCACACCAGCTCCTCTACCCTTTGCACACTCACAACCACTCTATCTTTTCAGCAACCCACCACCCACCCATCAACCAAATTCTTCATATCATCCTCTATTTCATCCTCATCTCCTTTTAAAGGTAAAGACCAGTATTGGAAACGCCCCAATTTCAAAAAATGAAATGGAAGCTCTTATTACCAATCATGTGAAAGAATATGTTTTGAATATTACATGACGATACAAATTTTGACGGGAAACCGTATATCTATATACTGTTGAGAGATACAAATGCATGTGTCGCGCACGTGTGTGTAGTCCCATATACATCTTTCTGTGTACAGTGCTTCTAACTTTATGAAGACTTGGCCAAATTTCTTATAATTTTGATGATTCCAGAACCTTGCAGTACATCTATGCTAGATGATCAACCTTTTCTGATCGATTTCACAACGTTTCTTTCACTATGCAATTGCATGACCATAACTGGTCTTTAGCTTTAACCTAATTCCCTCTCACTTCTGCCTAGATCTCCATACAACTCTCTTATTCCCCTCCCTCATCCAGACTATACGTCTCTTGACCCCCCCCCCCTTCCCCCACCACATTATGTACCCCATCCTCCATCTCATTCCAGACCTCCTTATCTACCCCAGCCCTTTTATATTTATATCTACCCTAGCCATTTCCATCCCCTGCACACACCTATCAAACATTCTCCAAACAATTCTCTTTCATGGAGATAGTGGAATTCACTCTAGTCATCTTATCTACCCAAGCCCTCCTTCCCTTCCACCCCACTTACTACCTACTCACCTCCCCCCTACTAACCGATCAAGCACATCCTCCTTCTATACCTCCAATTCTCCCAGTCACTTATTACTTTGACCCTCTCATGTTTTCTTCTCAACCCCCCCCCCCTCCCCCACCTCATCTACTCATCCCTTTTTCAATTCTCCATCTCTTGCCAACCCCACCCCTTGCCAACCCCACCCATCCCCTTCCTACCTCCTTTGACCGCGTCCCCCCCCCCCCAACCCTCCATCATCCCATCGACCTCATCTTCTATTCCATCCTCCTCTTATCTCCTCCCTCCTCTCCCTCCTTGAGGCTGCATCTTCAGATGCTGATCTTTCCTGCCCTCTCTCAAACCTTCCCTGTTCAGGTTGATAGCTTGGCAAATATAATCAGAAAAATACTTTCGTGAGGATCCGATTCCCTCTCGTACTCCTGTATTACCTGACACCTTACCCCATCCTTGGGGGACCGTTTCAATATCAAGCCAATTGATGGGGTTTTCTGTGTCGCTACTTCCGAGAATGTTGCCCAGGCATGTTATTTGCTGAGATAATTTTCTACCTGAATTTCCTTGGAAATCATAATCAGAAACATGATTATTTTTTTAGAATATACAGCCCTTTACCCCTCTCTTTCTATTGTTTTTTACTTTCCCGTTTTCTCTATATTCTCACTTTGTTCTTATTCCAATATGCCTTTAATTAACCAGCTTAAGCTGAATAACCTATGCATAATATCAGATCATGTACTGTAGGTCATGAACAGAAATTCCATGTTTGTTTTGCTAATCAAAAAAAAATCATACATTTCCTCTCAACTTCAAATGGCAAATATCTTTTTCATTCCCGCTGAATATTCAGTGCAGTTTTTTTTAATTAAAAAAAAAACACGTTATGTTTCAGTTGACTTTCTTGATTACCAGAAATAAGGTTAACCTTTGAGATGGCCACCTTGTTGTTTAATGATATCAAGCTGACTCAGCATACAGGCAGGATGGGTCTACTTAATGGGTAAATATAGAATATAGCTTGTCAATATACATGTATATCATAATCATCGTGTAGCTTTCGTCAAAGTGGGTATTTGTACCTACTGATAAATGTACTATGGCAACAACCCTAGTCAAAATAAAGTAATCTAAAACTAGTAATAAACAAAATAGTGAAAAGCAGCACAGAAAGTATTCTTATATTTTTTTTTTTTATTCTGATTTTTTGAAAACTTTGAATATGTTTTTTACATTTATCTTTTTTTGCACAAATCCTTATCCTGAAAATTTGGTTTTTGATCCATTTCCCCATTTTTTTCATAAAAAAATAGAAGAAATTGTTTATTTTTTTAAGGAAATACCTTAAAAATATACCGGTAGAGAAAATGAACCAAAACTAAGTGTGTGGAAAACGACCAGGGAGGTATTAGCATTAGTTTAAGGTTTAGTGATAATGTTACAGTTACAGCTCACCTTACCTAAAGGCTACGTAGGTTTTAACTTTTGTTTAGGGTTAGCATTAGATATCATGTTGGGTCCCAGGTTTAAATTAGTCAGTGTCAGGAAGTGATTATACGTAATGCATTTGTCTGAGAAGCATGTGACATACAGTCACTTGGAGAGAATGGTACTGTATTGTAGGTCACAAAGCTATTTGTGATAGATGTCTATGAAGAGCAGCACTATTTCCATTAACATGATTGTATGTGGTATGGTTTATTAAAGGTTATAAGTTGTAGGTGTTTTTGTGATAAAATATTTTATTCCTATGTCAACATCAATCTATATCATTGAAATACATCACTTGTGTACATCAAAAATATGTAACATATTTGCTACAATCTCAAAATATTGCATTACTGTTTACAAACATTTGTCTTATAATAGTTTTCTGTAAAGGAACATTTAAGTTTGTATTTATTGTTCTTATGAGCAAATATAATTTCCTTCTGTGATTGAAAGATAATTGATACTTGCTAGCTATTTTCTTACTCTGACGTATTTTCATGATTCAAATTTTGCCCACATTTCTTTTATTTGATAAGAAAGGGAGGCGCATATTTCCTTCCAAATATTGTATGTGTTGCTATCAAAGAACAGTATATAGATTGGCCTTGGAATTCAATCTAGATTGATATAAATCCATGGCATAGAACTGCGCAAAACAAACAACCAAAGCGAGCAAATTACATTAGTTGCATTTACCCTGGAAAGGGCAAATCTAGCTTTAGATGCTTGTGAAAACATTGCTGCGTTCAGGCCAATTGAAACTGCAAAAAATAGTCGGATGAGGAAATTGAATCTAATGTTCGGGAAATGCTTGTGGGAGTGTGTTGAAACGAGGTTACCACAAACATGCCTGTGTATTGAGGGTATCAATGGATTATGAAAGAAAAAAATATGAAATTGCTCTACATGTTTAGTGTACTAAAAGGAAAAATACCAGCTTGAAATATTATATATGAAACAAAATATTACAAGTTTGAATACCAAACTCATCATGGTAAGAGCAACTGCCAAGTAGACTTAAACTTATTAATTAGCATTCCACTAGATCACGAAAGTAGTTAAATCAAGTATTAATTTGTCCTCAAGTTTAGTAAGAACTTCCAGATATGTTAATAAATTAACATGATAGGGGAGAAAAAAACATCTTTGATTTGTAACAGGAATAGTTTTAGTCCTAACAAATGCATGGTACAAACCATCCCATAATCATAAAGAACTTATAATGACTAAAGAACTTATTGCAAAGGGATTCTGCACCGTTGTTCAAAACCATATAACCCTTGTGGGTTCTGTTCAACATGTATTTTGATACGTTGAAGGGTACCTTTAAGTTGTAAATTGATGTTGGCACCTGCATGAGACAAGGTACATTAATCCATGAATGATAATTGGAAATCAAGACTTTTCTAACGAGGAGATTGGAATGTGGCAAAGGATCATTGACGTCACTTTCTTGCCCACTCAAAATTAATTAGGTAGATGTTATAATGATCTACCAAAATAGTATTTAATGTTTCAAACATATATAGTGATTGATGTGAAGATATACGTTTTCTTTTATGCCAATTTACAAGATCGATCGTGGGAGGGGGTTTATTATGAATACTTCATTTTGATATTGTAGAATTGTTTGAAGCTGTAAAACTTGTTGTTTATTTCAGGAAGATTCTGCAAATAGCAGCCCTTAAGACACATCATCACAGATTTAATTCTTCAGTACAAAAGTAGAAGGTAGAAATATTATAAAAAGAGCATGGAATTTTTAGGTCCATGAGAATATGAATTAGTATACCGTGGTTTGTTCGCATATAAAGAAGGAAAACATTGAAAGCAATATACCTGATAAATTGTCCAATAATGATGCAAGAAATTTATCATGTTCTGTCACTTCATAAACCTTATTTGAATGTTCAAGTGGTTGAATTCTCCTTTGTTTACAGGTACATGTATGTACATTTACATCAATAGCAATTTTGTCCCTCTATTATAAATCCCTATCTTTGAAAGTTCACAGTTTCGAGGTCACCATGAAATGTCAGCAAACTCGAGCTGCATGTACACTGCAAGCCAAAATCATTTGTTTTTTTCACATTCAGGTGTTTGGCGAAAGTTGTTAGGCAACTACTGGTAAACAGAACGAAAGGCCCAAATTAAAAGAGAAACCTCTGGAGTCAGCAGAAATTTCACCAAAAAAAAATTGCTTTGGGGCTGTGTAAATGGGCTTCTTGGGAATGTTTGTAATCCTGAAGACAGTACGTGAGTGAAATCCCAAGGTATAGCCTTAGAGCAGTGCATATTATTACTACTACTTCCCTGCTCAAAGTTATTTGTAATTGATGAATATTGCTGTATACTAAATTATTCTTACCTTTGTACATTTAATTTTTGGGGGTATCTGTCATAACTTGAGAATGAAAAGGGGGACAGGTTGAATTAGGACCTTTGTTGAATACTTTTAGAAGTAAGCTTCAATATGTCACACTTTCTAGAAACATAAATTGGGACAAATTTATCACGTACTTAAAACATTACAAAACTTGGTAAGAGTATGAATAATTTAGTTGCTAACTGTATATCATGCTGAGAGCCAGAGAGGCTATAGTTAGTAATGATTTACTTAGATTAACGCTTTTCTTGCTCTTAGAACATAGTTGGGATACTGGTATGTTTGGGAACAGACAATGCAATGCTGTAAACTTACAAGCAAAGCATAAATAGTTTTCTATAGTGTTACTATATAATAAATTGGTGGATTTAAAAAGGTTTATGCTGTTCTTTTGTAAGCAGTGCCACAAATATGATCTTTAATCCATTAAATATGATTGATTTTGATCAAACATACATTTCTATAAACTTTGCCCAATTTCCGTCAGGCTTAATATTCAATGTGTTTGCATTCAGAATCACCGAAAGGAATTTTCATCATAGATCAATGATTTCTTTTTGTTATATCAAATTTGTAAATAAACATTTTTCTATCCACATTAATATTCCTGTAAAGGTGTGGAATAAGGGTTTCAAATAACAGCCAAAATAATCTTTGAAAACATTTGATTGCAGTAAAAAAAAAAAAACATTTAAACACAAATGTAACATCACTTCAGTACATTTCAATTATCCACCAGAAAATTAAAATAGTAAGTCAACCTTTAAAGTGGCCACAAATGGTGATTCAATTCTGGGACTCAGAAAACAACCTGTAGTTATACCTTGTAGGTCCATGGTTATACCTTCATGCTGCCCTGTTTTTTTTTAAGTTACATAAAACACTGCACTGTGTTCTCTATATTACCTACGGTTGCTATAGAAGTTGGATTAATATCTTATGATGAAAGCAAAATATAAGATCAATTGAATTGTAATTTCTTTACTTTGGAAATTTTTCAGCAAGTATTACATTCCATTAGTTAAATCGCACCTTCCCCAAAAGTCAGTGATGAAAATAAAAAAAAAATGCATTAGTAGTGATATATGCTTACCATAAGAAGCTCTACAGAATTGTTGCTGAGGGTGTGCCCCTTCGCAGCTACACCCCTCTGCCTTGGGCGCCCCTAAGAACAACAGCAGAACAGAGCACAAAGCTATGTAGATACTCAGCCCCATAATCTCCATTTTGAATACTCCTTTATCCAGCCAACACGAGACAGTGATGGTACAATGACGAGTGTTAGAAGGTAGTCAACGTAGCCTCTGAGTCTGACTAGCTGTGGAGAATCCGACAGCTTGCCTCAGATTAGCCTCTCGTTCAGCCTTGGAAACTTTTGATGTCGTCACTGGGATCTAAATTTGGGTGCTATTGGCCTAATTAGCCGTGAGTGCTAGCTGTGCCAGTATTGGGCTTTCTACTTTCCAATCAGATTAATACTTATGTCCCAAGTCCAGCATATCCTCCTACGAAAGACAATATATCCTTTCCCCGGTTTGAATTGGAGACTTGCGTATGATTTATTCATACAAGCGTTGATCAATAAAGCAGGCAGTAGAATCCATCTAGCTAGCAAGGTATGCTCCTAATACAATTTCAGAGTGTGGTGACTGATTGCAAGACAATCAGCAGCTAGAATACAAACTCTTTTTCTCTGCCATGCATGCCCCTCTGGAGGTTGACTTCACAGTGGATTCCAACACAGACCTGCTGCTCTATTATTCATTCCATCGATCCACCAGAGCATCTTTTCTCCCTAAATGAAGGTTTCTTCTGATGAAGAGCAAGTACCAAGAGAAAACGTGAGAGATGGAGAGTAAGTGAGAAGGAGAGAAAGAGAGAGATGTAGTAAGAGAGACAAAAAATGATGGAATGGTACGCTGATGGCAGAAACGATAATTCACTTGTTGTACATTGCTGCCTGATCTAATAAAGCCGCACTATGGCTCCGGGACTGAGATACTAGATCCCCCGTGCTGAAGATGCTTAAAGTTGCAGTAGATATTCTCCTGGCTCTGTATTAAAGCTAAGCTCAAGCCTCTGTTCCCTGAAGATCTGTGTGAGTCTCAAGTACACCACCTCCAACGAGCCCCCAGCTTAGCGATCGTGTCAATATTGGGATGTTTATGCATGTGTGTCTCTCCTGAGGGGCATGCAAGGATTTCGAATATGAGAAGAAGAAGAGTGAGAGTTTCTGAGAGGGAGAGAGAGAGAGAGAGAGAAAGAGAGAAAGAGAAAAGGGAGATGGGGCGGGGTGGGGTAGGGTGGAGTGGGGGATGGGGATGGGGAAAAACAAAACAATACCAAAGAGAAATTATACAGGACTCTTTCAAAATAGATTTGACCTGGGAAATAAGTTTTCAGAGAAAATATATGAAAGAGAAAATGAAATTATAAGTGAGCATATATAAGATATTGTGGACATAAAACAGGTGAGTTTGTGGTGTACAATTTCAAGAAATTCAGTAATAGGAGCACGTACAGAGTTCTTGAAATGGATGCAATCAGAAGGGTTGGGAACAAGGTCAGAGGTGCATTTGAAAACAAGGTTGAAAAACAGAATTGAATAAGAAAGAGAGATGGAGAAACTTTGTAAGACAATGGATTAGGTGAAACTAATGAATCTGCTTTGAAATTGAGAAGAAGAGTTGAATGAATGTGAAGATTCCGGAGAAAGGGTGAGAAGGTTAGAACATGTATGTTAAGTTTGAACATAGATGTGTACATTGTATACCAGGAATATTGTCTCTTTATTTTTTGTAAGAAGATGGGAAAATGGACAAGGGAGAAGGGAAATGAGGTAGAGCCATTGAGAAGGAGGCTGTATTGGAGATGAAATAAACGGATGAGGGAGGGAATTGTTGTTTGGCAGAATAGAGAGGATTTAATTGATCTGAAATATGAGAATTCTAATGGATGGTAACTTGAGCATAAGACCTTGCCTTGAGATGGGTTAGAGAGATGCATACTGAAGATGCTTTGATATTGAATGCTGTCAGAGCAGAGATGATAAAGGGATAAGGAAGAGAAAGGTATCATTCAGCTTCCATTATCTTATTTCGAAGGAGGCTTGAAATGGTATCAAAGGAACATTTCGGATGAACAACAAAAATACATATTGATAATAAAGTGACCAAAATAGAACCAAAATATAACACAATTTATATCAATATATGAAGAAAACCAGTAATAAAGAATCAAGCAAGCAAATTAATAAATCACAAAAGAGGAGATAGATTAAAGAAAAATGTAAATTACAGGAATACAGGAAGATGCCTTAGAAGTAGTTTCAGCATGAGACTCCCCCCCCCCCCCCCCCTCTTCACTTTTCATGCAAAGGAAAAAGATGGGGTGAAGCTGACAAAGTGAGAATTGATGAGTATATTATTGTGTTTGCATTGGGATTAGACTAGGAATCTGTGGGTTACTTGATTGACAAATATAGATGCAGATAATAACATCTGCTGAGAGTAAGAAGGGTGTTAACTATATGCAGAAGTTTTTTGAGGTAATACCTAGTTTCTATCAGATGATAGTTGTGTTTCTGAGAATGCCTTCTCACAACATACCAGAGGCTAAAGGTTTCAAATCTAAAGAAATAAACAGAATCCTTGTATGACAGCATGACAGGTATATGAAAGGAAGGATCTAGAATAAGATATATTGGGGTTGACATGACTAAAAAAGAAAGACAATGAATAAATCAAATGAAATTTTATAATTTAGTGAGCCCATACATCCTGATATCATTTAGATAGGATATCATATTTGCCTTGTGTCCATATACTGGGCTCTGTTATCTTTCGGATCAAAATTCAGAGTTGATTGGAAAATTAATAATTCAGATGAAATGCATTTCCCTTTTATTTGGGTTAATGAAGAATGATAAATATGTATATTCAAGGAATTAGAATGTTTGAAATAGTGAAAGGGGGGGGCAGAGAGGGAGAACGAGAGAGAGAGAGAGAGAGAGAGAGAGAGAGAGAGCACACAAGAATGGACTGTATGTACATGCAGTATCTGTTGTATTCAAATACACACTACATACTTACAATGTTATCTGTGCAGATATGATTACATATTCACATTGAAATGAATCATTCTGCCAGACTGAATATTATCAGATCAACACATACTCATTCATCCTAATTGTATTTCTCCGATGAATTCATCATTTTTTTCTTCCTGCCAAGTGTAGATTGCTCTCCGAAAAAATACTCTTTCTTATCAGATTCTACGCAAAGACACATGGGGTAATCAAGTTCTTTCCTTTTAAGAATTGAAAGGACCTTTTTCTTTGTGGTTTTTTAATCTTGATGCAGCGATAGCAATATTCTTTTTGAGTCGCACTCTTGATCGTTCCCGTCATGGTAGAGATTGAAACCGTAAAGGTGAATCTGTCGGATTCCATTTGTGGGCAGATCTTTTATTTTGCTTTGGTTGCCCTCACGCTGGTTACTCCTAGTTCACTGAGATGATAGTTTTATCTGGTGAGAGCAAGAAAGGGTATTAACTCTGTGTTATAGTGTATAAGATAATGCTCTTCTGGCTTGATGTTGATATTGATTGTTGCAGTGCAGATTTTTGTTCATTCTTGTAACTTTTTTACAATAAGAAAACCAGTTCATATTGGTGGATGAGTAGCCAGAACACCTCCTTACAGTTTTTAATATCATTTAAAGGGCCAGGATAATTATTTCTGTTTTTGTTGTTGTTGTTGCATTTTTGTTGTTGTAATCCACCTTGAAATTCAAAATGGGGTTATGAATTGGGAACTTTGGACACTACTTGTATATTGGAACACCCTTTTTTTATCAAGATAAAACAATGCAATAGCAATTATATTAAAAAAATTAACTCACAATATTAAGTCTCTCATATATGATATAAAGTAAACAACTAAATTATTTATACCCTTTTAAATTTGATTTCCCCCCTCCCCCCTGTTTTTCGTGGCTCATAAATAAAAGGTGGACTGGTAGTATTAGGGCTTTTGTTAAACATTTTTAGATGTAAGCTTTAATATGTCACATTTTCAGAAACATAAATGTGGGACAAATACATTTTTGACATACTTAAAAACTACAGAACTTGTCAAGGGTATGAATAATTTAGTTGTTAAATGTATAAAGTATCTCTACCGGATCGTGTTGATGTAATGGACACTCATGCTCGTGTTACAGTAAAGTAGGATATATGAAACATTTACTTCAGCTCAAGGGAGCTTGCTGCAAATATCACCTCACATTTAACCAAATTGAAAAATTATCCCGTCTGAAATGTTACTCAAAGGCTACATCATTGCTCCTGCGGTGAAAGGATGGAAATAGCATCCCAATTAAAGTAAATGTCAATGCTTACCCTTGGGCTATAACAAACTTCTGAACATCAACCCAACCAGGGAGTGACTTTTTAAACTTTCCTTTTACATCCTTAGCGGTGGATAGCAACAGAGTGTATCGCTAGCAACGGTCCAAAGCATAGACGGTGAGAGAAGGCGAGCCATGCAGAGCGAAGGGGAGAGGGAGTGGAGGGGTTTAGAGGAAGGGGAAGAGGAAGGAGTAGAAGGAGGGGGTGAGGGTGAGAAAAAAATGTTCAACGACCTTCAAGTCCATTCACATCCAGTTTGGTCTGTTAGTTAAGACAATTAAGTTAAGTGACCTTTGATGAAACATTAACCCTCTTGCTGCAGACATAATCACTGAAACACTAGAGGATTATTTGCACTTTTTGATATTTGTACTTTTTGATATTTGTACATCTTATAAAATTTTCTATATATTTTATTTTGTAGTATAAATATTTAATGTTCTTTTATAAGTTCCCCTTTAACATCATTTATTTGTAAAAAAATAATATTGTATAGTATATCCAAATAAATCATGTTCGCATTACATAATACATTATTGTCATGTTTGCAAATTTCACCTCAGGTTGATTTTGCTAAGGAAGTTTTTATTTTAATCTTTATTTTTCACCTTTAAATTCTCTTCTTTTTTTTTTGGGGGGGGGGGGGCAGGGTCAATGGGAAGGAAATATTGCCTGCTAACAACAGATGGAAACGTTAAACTGGATTTTAAAATGCCATTCTCCTTTGTCCTCTTTCGAGCAATGTCTCTTTTTCCTAGCAAAAGAGGAATTAAAAAATTAATACCGGTACACAACATTTCTTGACATAACTGTGTCTGTGCCTTAAAAATATGTTTTAAAATGTTGTTGATTCATTTACAAACTTATTACAAAGGTATATGCTCAAAAGTTTGAGGGAAAAAAAGACAATCACTTTGCAGACAATTGCCTTGCCAGGAAACAAATTTCAAGTGGGAGTTATGCTTCCATGCCAACCAGCCATGGTTGTCATCCACTAAATGACTGATACATTGGTAATTCTAACCTTTGAACATGCCCAGGTGAGATTAAAATTATACAAATTGTCTCCAGTTTATGTCGTACATGGATAGGGTCGTAAATCATCTCATGACTTTGGTTTTGATCAGTGTTCCGGTTCACTAGAGAGAGGGCGCAGGACAGATGTGATAAATCGTTGTGATACATGAAGAAATATGATACATTGTCTCTCGTGTCGCCTGATGATGTGATTATTGACATGCGAAAGTCTCTGCTGATGGTTTCATCCATGAGTAAGCAGCAGATGCTTTTCTGAAGGGATATCTTTGTCATAAGATACAAGATTACAACTTGCAATTTAATGAGTAGTAGAAATCATGCATTTACAAATACACATGGGAAATGTCACAATTCCTACAAATTACAAGTTTTAAAAAATGTTTCATTCTTTAGTCCTTTGATACTATTTTGATAGATCTATGCAATTGAATAGATAAATTGATAGTTCATTGGTATCACACTCTCTATCATCAACATTCAGTTTGTTTCCATTATCAATATGTTATCATATGCCTTAGATTATATTCATCTCAATTAATTGTAAAAAGGGGTGTGCGTGTGTGTATGTGTGTGTGTGAGGGATATGGTGAGTGCATCATAATTGGATTTCATCTCTGTAATGATGGACCCTACCACTGCTGTATTCTATTTTAAGCTCAGCCATAGAAGATTCTTGGCTCCGCTGAGTACAATTCTTTCCAGCCAATAGATGGAGCTCTTCTCTTTTCAAAAAGCTTCCTACTCTCCCACTCACTGAATAGATTATATTAAAGTATATAGCCTTTTTGTTTAACTAATTCATTCATTCTAAGAATGTTTTACAGAGATCCATAGAGAACATTGGCAACATCATCTTTAACATCTATGTTTTATTATTTTGTTATGCAATAATCTGGTTGTCAAATTATGTGTGATATATGATAGTTCCTTCCATGTAAATGTATTTCTATCAGTGTAAACTTACTTTAGTTTTTGACATAAATTTACAATATATTCATACGTCCATATTTGTATCCTATATTTAATTTGTTTGTTATCTCTTCTTTTTGTTTTCCCATATTCTCCCTCATGATGTTGGAACTGTTTTGGGTTGTCATGGTAATCTGATGTCCATCTATCCTATTTACATCATAATCTCACTACACCACAGGTAAGCATTTTCAAGAATATTTTTCAACCAGTATGTTGTAAAAGTTAGCTTTAATTATTGTGCTTACTTTGTCTGTGTGGTATAGTTTACATTTCCTCTACATTTCATAATAAATATGGTGGATAATTGTAGAGAGTTAAGTAATATTAATTTTTAGTTTTCTTGTTATGTTATTATTACGTGACATATGTCTTGGCATGCCTGCTGCTGGAGTATATAAAGGATTTTTTGTTTTAAAAAAAAAATTAAACAGAAACTTTCACACCTACCACATTATGTAACTATAAACGTATTTCATATTTTGGATGAGAAGAGCAATTCAAATATGATAAGTGATCTCGATTATTTGAAAATTGGTCGAGAAATAGAAGAAAGAAGAGTGAAAAGGATAGATGATGAAGAGGAAAAGAGGTATGAATTCACAGCAAATGACATAGTCTAGCACTGACTTTGCTGTTTACCAAGAATGCAGCTTGCATGATGTCACTGAATGAGACCATGCATCACAAGCTGTATGGCGCCATCTTGAGTGTTTGGTAGAGACAGTTGATTGCTACTCATCTCTAACTGCTGGAGGGCCATAATGTCCATAATGACATGGATATAGAGAAACGTACCACATAACCATTGTAATAACATTCTGCCTTCCAAAATAATGGTTTATCCTGGATTCTTTTAGGGGGAGGGGGAACAAGTCCAAAAGATTTCTGATAAGCAAAATTATCTTTCATGGGCATTTTTGGGGCTAAAACAGGGGTCTGAAGGTCTGAAGGGGCACAGAGGGCAAACTTGTGGGGGACTACAAGGTATATGCCAGAAGAAGGGGGAATGTCCCCACCCCACCACATATCCCCTGCATAAAGCCCCACTACAAGATTGGAAAATCAGTGTGGTGTTTCTATTGTGTCATAGTAACAAGAAACAAAAATCAAACCATATCTGTTTGGAAAATTAAGAAGGCTTGGATGTGTCTTCATCCTTAGAGAATATATCCATTTATCATACAATGATCAATGGTGGTTGATCAGCTATGCATCTACAGGGTTCTATGAAATATGCCTCTGTGACAATTGCTCTGCAGTTCATTTCCATCAATAACCACATTTCTAGATTCAACCCTGGACTTGGTACCTAACCTTAATCCTAAACCTATCCCAATCACAACCTTGTACTAGGGAGTCCATTTTTGTAATGATCTTTTGTGATTGCCAGGCATAATTCAAAATATTCAACATCATCTTGAAAGGTGACCTAATCATAGTCATCCCTTACGCTGTCATCACTCCGCTAGAGAGAAGGAGAAAGAAAAAAGTTATTCCTCTGTGAAGAGAAGGATGAAGTTCCCACCCTTATCTATCAACAGTGCTGTGAATTTACTGTTCCCATGTTTTACACTTTACTTCTCTCTTTCTCTCTCTCTCTCTCTCTCTCTCTCTCTCTCTCTCTCTCTCTCTCTCTCTCCCTGTCTTTCCTTATTGTCTCTATCTTCTTTTCCCCGTCTCTCTCCCTCTTTTCAGCCATTTATTTATTCTCTGCCTGTTTGTCTCTTTCTGTACCTATTCTCTCTCTCTCTCTCTCTCTCTCTCTCTCTCTCTCTCTCTCTCTCTCTCTCTCTCTCTCCCTCCCTCCCTCTCTCTGTTGCTCTCCTTCACTTTGTCTCTGAACTTGTTGTTTCATCTTTTGCCCAATTCCCTTTCTATGATCTGACATAGAATAGTACTATCACATGTCAATCTTTCTTTCAGTCAAATTGAAAGCAGGCCAGAAATCAGATATTGAATTATTCAATTGTCTCCTGTTTTTACAAGAATATACCACACCGATGTGTATTTTATTTCTTTCAAAATCCCACAATATTCTCTTAATTTGGTAATGGTGCCTTCAGAAAGACAGTCTCTTTGGAAGTTTATCAAATGACACCCCAAAATTAAATTTAATATATTGAATAACCTGCCCCTCCTTGATGCATTACGAAGAATGATTTGTGAAATTGTTTAGTTAGAAATGGGCTGACTTATTGCAGTGCTACACACACAGTCATCTTTTTTGCATTTACGAAACGGTTTTAATTTTTTTTCTTCTAATCTCTATGTCCATGTACATTTTTTCCAAAGAACCTACACTTGTGCTTTACTTACACTGATAAGAATTTTACCACACCAACAACACACCAAACACACAAAACTTATTCTCAACAACAAGAAAGCCTAGTTATCCTTAATTTGGAGTCCTTTCAGTGGTGTGACTGGGTATTATGATCTTGTTCTCTCTCATACCATGATCCAAAAGTTTGTGAAATCTGGATTGTTGATTACAATTGGTCAGTTCGGCCTGGTCAATTGAATCCTAGAGATCGAGGCCACTCATTATAAACCTGATCATGCTCACAAATCAAATCAGGTAATCATACATATTCCTTTTCTGTGCCTGTACGTCACTCGATGCAACTGATGCAAGGACAAAGATGAAATAGGAAAAGGCCTGTTTTCTTCATTTATTGGGTCTTCTCTTCACCCTTTCTGGACAAAGAAGAAATCTGTATTCCCATTTATTTGAGCCCTTTCACTGCCATAGATGGTTTTATATGCCAAAAAGTTAAGTACTGTATTTAATAATTTAATGATAGCAATATGTAAAGAAAATGTGAACAAATTTATTTGAAATTTAAAAAAAATGACTATGAAATGTTGAATACTGAATACTGAAGAATGGTTTCATGAACATTGAAAAAGATACTACAATGAAAGTTGTAGCACTTCAAAAAAGTTTATTTGACTCTATCTGTATAGAATCCTCTCACTGTTCCCTCTCAAAAATATCGTACTTGGAAGAATTATTCATTTCCATATTTTGTCTGCGTGGTTGGCTTCAAAAGAAATATATACTTTGTAATTTGTGAGAACATGAGATGCTTCAAGGATGATTCCTTTTCTTTTCAGTAAATGTTTTCTAATGTCAGGTTCAAAATAGGGTTAGCAAGCGCAAATTGGGGATGACAGAAGTGTGTTCTTAAAACAAAAGAATGATGAATTCATGCCCTTTTCATGAAACATTAGAAGAATTGATGGATGTTAGGAGAAAGAAAGATGATGACAGCCACCCAAGATGTTTGCCTTCTCCATGTCTGAGCCAATGCTAGGTGTAGATCAAAGTTTTTCCCCATGGAATATGTCAAGTAGAAGTCGTTTGCGTCTTTGTTTTCCATATTTCACAGAATATAACAAATTGAGTTAAAAAAGCTGGAATATGTCAAATAAAAGTCAGTTTCTGCTCTTACTATTTGTTTGGCTTTCAAAGTTAGTGGACCTATTACTCATAGTTTTGAGATATTAAGGTATAGAGCAAGGTACCATGGGGGTTGGTCCTTTACTCAAAATGCATGAGAGAGAGAGAGAGAGAGAGAGACAGAGAGAGAGAAAGACACAGAGAGAGAGACAGACACAGAGAGAGGGACAGAGAGAGAGAGAGAGAGAGACAGAGAGACAGAGATGCTAAAGAGATATAAGGGGAGAGAGAGCAGATGAAGTATAGAGATGGAAGATGGAAGCAGTGAGAGAGAGAGAGGGAGAGAGAGAGAGAGAGAAGCATCAATCCAACATATACTGTCATCGCTAGCTAATGCCCATGTCATCATCTCATTGTCATAACAGTCACATGAGTGATCTCCCTGGTGAGAAAAACAAATCCAATCAACTCTGAATTTGTGCCAATGAATAATAGAAAATCGTCTTCTAATGTAAATAGATGGAATCTGTTAACACGATCATGTTTTCACTCTGATATTATACTTAGAGATTAGTGAAAAGTGGCTCAAAATATCTCCTATGTCTATTTCTGGTGTTGGTTGTTGCAGCTCACCGAAAAAGCATAAATGAAACCAAATATTGTTGAAGGTGTATCCATAGCAACAAACATCCATCAAAGAGCCTCATGAAATAAAGTTGAATGAACCTTGGTCAGGGTGACTTGTGTCACTTCAAAATTTTAATTTTCAATAGCAAAATTGATGTTGTTTCTGGAAGAAGACAAAAAAGAGTTGTATGACATTGACACAGTTTTCATTATTTTTGTTTTTAACCAAAGTAAAGATTGATAATAATTTTAAGGTCAATTGACAGGGTTCTAAGTTGAAATTCAGCTGATATAAGTATCCTTTTTCCTCAAGAAGATACAGTCAGCCAACAACAGATGATTAAGACTTTGGGAGGACTCCTTCTCCTTCTCTTTCTTGCATGCTTGAGTGGATGTGAGAGAGATGGTGATGATGGATGGGAGGAAGGATTGACTAGTAGTGAGTAAGAGCACAGAGTGAGACATATTTCTCTCTCCCTTTCGCTGAGATGGACGGCTATATCGGGAGGGCAGGGGACCATAGACCCGGTGATTTCATACCCTTCTCAAAATAGGCTGGATATGTTTGGATGGCAGGAGAGCGTGACAGGGATACAGTGTGAACATAAAAGCTGTAGGCTGGTGATGATGAGGAATGAGAGAACCAGGGCCGTGTAGGATTAAGTAGAAGACAACATTTGAAAAGGCGGGAGAGAGATTCGTAAGGGAACTACAAAATTGAAAAGAAAGGGAAATTGGTGATTCTAGATTCTAGTTATACTCTCTATTATTATGTAAAACAGAAATTACTTTACATTTGTGAAATAAGAAGGCAATATGTAAAGCATAGAAATTGATTATATTTTATTTGTAAGTGTGTACTTGTGTAGTTACTGTCTTCTAGACCATAGTCCCAGAATAGATGAAAGTTGCTCCACTTGCTTTACAGATGATCTTTCATGGGGCTGATTTTATGTTTAATTTCAAAGCATCTCATCACATTTCTGTATAGTATTGTGTTCCTTTCATGAGGAATGTTCTTTTTACTTTCCATTTCTTCTTGTTTGTCTTTTACATAATAGTCTCATACCATATTATTTGTTATAACCTACCTTTACCACCCCCCCCCCCCGTTAAAAAAGGAAAAGAAAATATTCTCCAAAAATAACCAGTGATCATCCATGCTCTCCTAAACATAGCAATAAAAACAGACACGCCATGGTTAAATGCATCTAACAACCTTTTATTTATTGAGCAATTACATGAACTACGATAAATTATGGTCAATTCCTACATTCTAATAGCCCAATTTTCATACCTGTTATTGTCAACCTTAGCACTGATACTTATTTTTTTTCAATCCTGTTATTGAACCTGACTTTAGAATAACTTTCAAGCTATCAATCATCTAGCAAAGGTCATAGTGGTTATTTCCAAAACACATTATCAAGCCCATTCCAACTTATAAATTATGCAATGTTTTCTTGAGGATGTCATTTTTAGACATTTCAAAACAACTTTTGTTTTGGGTGTCTGCACATAATTCATACTCCTAGGAAAACTTGCAAATGATTTTGCTCAGACTATTGTTTTATAAATGTAGGGGCTACATTTCTAACAAGATCCTGTTCATAGGTGCCATATAATCTGAATGATTTGTGAGTATCTTTAGAAGACAAGAAATGAATGATAATGTAACCCTTTCAGAATACTTGTGAATTAAATTCCTTCAGCAAACAGTCTATTCCATCCTGGTGTATAACAAACTCACCTATGAAAAAGTAAGTGTTTTAATCAAAATCATACTTGAGAACCAAAACTGTTCAGCCAAACTTGCATCTGTTATTTATTATAGTATCTTTATTGTAACATGTAAATTTAACTTCTATGACTAAGGCATCCTTGCACCAATTCAAGCATTTCTCAACTTTGAATAAAACAATGAAGGTTTTAGTTTGATGATTCATTTCCATTAGCCCAAACAAACTCAAACTTGAGACAGGAGACTGATCAGCATTTTTTCAGAAAGGAAAATTAAGAGTTTAATGTTTCCTTCTCAGCCCAAGAAGAGTGATATCTGCTCAATGAAGGATATAGCTCAAGTTTAAAAAACATCAATGTCCAAGTGCATTTTCTCCACCAAATAGTTCAATATTTCATGAACAAACCCTAGTTTGCTTTGGATCTCAAACTAATATCAATCTTAAGCATAAGTATGAAAATACCAGTCTTCACTGAATCGGATTGTGCTAGTTGTAATCAGAATTATATAGCAGGCTATTCTTAAAACTTGGGCTAATAAAAATGGGCCTTTTGTTTTGTCTGGTCTAACAATGATGTACGCAGATGATCTGGCCTTGCTCCAGGTTTATACTGGGTCCTTGACATTCAAGAAGACCACTAGATCTAATATCATCGTACACCAGCTAACTACCATACAACAGGTGAGTGAGTGTAAGAAGGGTGGTATGAGACGAGGGTCTGGTGGATCCATTCATGTCAGGAATGATTATCTGGTACAAGGCAAAGAGCTACCAGGTTCATGGCACAGATATACCCCTCATTCAGACTAGCATGATTTGTCGTATAGCTGTATGATCAGTAACTAAACTTTTCTCACTGGAAGGTTAAAAATTGTAGCAAAGGTTTAATTGAGCATTGTTTGGAATGAACAATCCGTAAGAATCAGGGGCCGTAGCCAGTGTGAAAGTAATATTGAATATGGATTGTTTAGCTGAGTAGAGCTTCATATGAGTGTTTGCAAACATGACTGGCCAGCTGTTATTTTGTACCCTTGACCAATGCCCTTGACCAATGCCCATGACCAAAGTCCATGATTTATACTGACAGTAACCATGAAGTAAGGTGGCGTCCTTAAACTAGTAGGAACCAAGGCGATGAGCTCTCTGTATGATGTTCCTTTTACATACCATTCTTATCCCAAGAAGGCTAGGCCATTATTCTCGCTATATGTGATGATTCTTTATACCAGGTTTCTTCAAACAATTTTGTTTCTCCTCTAGTGTGAATACTCCTGTTTTTGCTTTATCTTTTTGCATTTGTCAGTCTATCTGCAAGATCAATTGGTAAGAAAGTGAGTTTGGGTTTTAAGTAACATAAAAGATTAAGGTAGTTTCAAACTAAATGTAACAAAGATGCATCTGAAAAACTACCATCCTATTTTACCATCAAAATAACACTGCTGGTTTGAAGTGTTCTCAACTGCAACATGACCAAGAAAACAATGAGTGAAATAATGCTCTTAAAAATGATTTGTGCAGGTAATGAAATAGAGTTTTATGATGAAATCATAATTTCAGGGACAATTCTAAATCTGTTTAATTTAATACTGATATTATGTACCGGTAATAGATTTCTGAATATTTATCATTTGTAATTTTTTGTTTAAATCAGGCATAGCATTGGGAAATGACAATGCAGTGAGTATGACTTAGAATAGAATACATCTACCACATACCGTAGGTACATCCCCCAGGTCAATTTCACCTTGGTATTTTCAGTTGCATCATCAAGTAATTGTGTAGGGTTAACAAGCAGTCTCAACGATTACAAAGACGATTCAAATTGAAGCGGACTGGCATACAAGTTTGTTTTGTCCAGTGATATCTGGAAAGGTTATCTTTAAAATGGCACACCAGCTGCAACGATAAGTTCCTGACCTCATTCTCCTTCCTCCCGTCCCCTCCCTCCCTCATCCTACCCTCCCTCATCCCCCCTCCCTCATCCTACCAGGCTGCATTGTTTCAGATTCACATTGCCTGACGACGATGCGCAATGGCCAAGTTCACACTCTCAGATGATCTGTCTTGGGTAAATGGCACTCATGAGATTATCACTTTTGAACCCAAAAATGCTTCCCAAAGTTGTTATCATTCTTTGAAAATTGAACCAAAGAAATGTGGGAAAAGTGTAATAATCACAATAACAATGGAGAGAATCATGAGTTTTGGAACAGTAGAAAAATAATTTGTGAGAGATTGAATTCTATATGTGTTGTTGTGAAGGAACTTTTCCTGTAGATGTCTCCTCTTCAATTGCCCTCACATTTGAAATTGGAAAAGAAATATTTGGACCAAACTTTCATGCCCTGGTGCATGTACTCCTATTTTGATGTGCAATGCATGTGATCTCCAGCAAGACTGTGTTCATTTCTTCTCATTTTGATATTTCCAAAATCTTACAGTATACACAAATTCTAATGTGCTACATTAAACAAATATTTTTTCCATTTGCTACTAGACAGTTTCTTTCACAATGCAATTGAATGACCAGGGGGGCGTTTCATGAAACAATTAGTCGGTGGTTTTCACCGACTAATATCATTTTCACCAACAATTTAGTCAGTGCTGACTAAATTTGACCAATCAGAGGCCTGGAAAATAGTCGGTGACCATAGAATTGTCAGTGAAAATGAAATTAGTCTGTGAAAACCACTGACTGATTGTTTTTTATGAAACGCCCCCCAGAACTCAACTGTATTTGATGATTTATAATCTTTCAAATACCACTGATCTATTTCATAATTGTATCATGAACGTGAGGATGCAACTTTGTCCCTCCCTGCAGTTATCAAGAGAGGAGATGTTTGATTTTTATTTCCGTCTTACGGTCCCTAATCAAACATTGCAAGTATGGGCTTGGTCTCTGAGCATCAGCATTAATTTGTCTGCTGAGAGCCAGAAGGATGTTAATTCATATCATCTAACTCAGACTTAATGCCCTTCTGGCTCTCAATGCACTGACTTCTTTCTCCTGTGCTGATTGTGAAACTGCAATTCATGGTTAAAAGGAAGTAGTCGTTGGACTGATCTTGGCACTGTATCAATCAGAGAAAAGATGGATGGATTGAAGATTTGTTTGGAGATTGATGTAGAAGAGTAGATTATGGCCCCATCTTGTGAAGTGTGATGATTGATCCAAAGCCTCAGCAAGTCCTCTAATCAAGTACAAATTAAAATGATATATCCTTTATGAATAAAATTGATGTTTGAGATCATTGAATCATATGCCACTCTTCACCCAGGAGTTAAATGGTGCAGGGTAGGTTGCAAACATTAATGCTTTATGTATGGTATTCAAATGGTGCTTGGCGAGAATAATCCCCAGGGAGCCAAGTATGTGCACTATAATGTGCAGATTAGCAATTGCATCCAATGACTAGGGTAATAATAATTACGAGTAAAATGCTTAGAAACAAAATATTCAGCGCTATATGAAGGTGACTATTATTATAAATGCTCAAATTTGTATTTGACCCTATTATATATGCTTGTATGCAAAACCAGTCAGAAAATGTTATTTTCCTGTGGTAATGTAGTAAGAGTTAAGGATTATGCAAATGTGTTTCAAAGATCACAAATAATTCAGATTTGGACAGTGTGCATACAAATTTTCTAGTATATGCTCCCCCTCCTCTTTTCACAATCTCAATGTTGAAATTGATATTGTTTTTGAGAGGAATAACTAGCTCCCACCCCCACCATCTTTGTCACTGATTGAACGTTGATGTTTTAGAGGGTGATTGAGAATCTCTCATCGGTTCTTCCTGAGCTGATTTGATTAACACCTCACAGAGGGCCCTGTTCCTCTAGCCTGGTTCCTGTTCCTGTTTCACTCTTGGCATGGCCCCTTCTCTTACCCTGTCCCAGGTGATGATATCCCTGTTGGTGTTGCAACAAGCTCCATCTACATTAGCCAGAAAAAGCCAGAGATTGATCAGTGCTTCTTGAGAAAAGGTCCAAGTTAAACAAATTGTGCTTTCTCCACACACCTCAGGCTCAAGGTGGGCAATCTAGCTTGAGTTTTAAAGCATATCATAGCCCAAGAACATCTTCACAGTCATATTTGCACCTCATAGTGGTCCCCAAAACCTCCTTTCAAATAAAACTTCTTAAACTTTGCACAATTCAATCAGCAGTTTGTAAAGTAATACACTATTCATCTGATGAGAGCCCAAAGGGATTAATAAAAATGAAGTAATGCTCATCTGACTCTGGGGAAACTTCACAGAAATACCCTTATTTCAATTTTGATTAGCGGAGGAGACCAACAAAAAATGAACAGAAAAATGTATATTTTTATATTCTCAGGCAATTATGATATTTGTTTTCATATTTTTGAAAATGCATAGATCATGATCGAATTCAACCTATGGTAACGGAGTTGCATTTTATAGATGATTGGTTTGGGTTTGTTTCTGGCCATATGGACTTCCAGGCAAAAATGTTCTGATCTCTTTTTTTCAGAGAATATATCATCTCTTGAGAGCTAAAAAAACATTAACTCTTTGACAAAGTAATGACTTGATGCCCTTTTGACTCTCAATCAGCTAACAGTTGACTTCCATCTTGTTTCACACGTCGTCCTCGAGGTACAGTCCCATGTGAGTAGAATGAATTCACTTTGTGGATGTAAAAGCAAACTTGAGAGTTCTTTATTATTCTGCTGCATTGCCTTGGGTTTCAAATATCAATTGTCAATGATGCTTCATTATCCAATCTATGCATTCCCTCATGAGTCATGTGAGCAAAGAACCACACCTGGTTTTTCTTTTGTACCTCCTGCTCTTGCGTGATGAAATAAAAACATTCTCAGTCCATTAGAGAATTATTTGTCACTCTTGGTGATTAAGCCGTGCCTAATTAATTTGATCTTGCTCCAGGGATATTAAGGGGTAAACGAGAGCCAAACCGTAGGGACTGCCTACCATGAAAAGATGATTGACCAAAAAAAATCTACACCACATTACAAACTTAGTCATGAATGGGACTACGATCATGGATGAATGGCTCATGAGTAAACTTTAATTTTAACCTCTCTGTTGTCTGCTGCCAAAGTCTTTGTCACGAACTGGAAATGTGGTTGTTATTCTCACCTCGTCCCTGCACAGTGGTGAAACCGTCAAGGGATTGCTTGATGTGTAATCAATCCAGGCTATAAACCATATTTATCACTGATAGCATGGGATTTGGAGAGGTTTGTTTTTAATGAATAAATCACCTACAGACCATCCCTAGTTAGGGCTAGGTCAAAGCCAGGTGCTGTCTGGTAATTTTGTCCCCCTTGTGGACGTCTACATGCAGGTGTTTTATCTCTTTTCATAATTTCAGCTTTCCTTTATACAAACTGCATGATAAGTGCAGGTAATATTGCCCTAACATCTGTTTAAAATATGAATCCTGTGAGTTTCCAATTAATTAATGTTAAACCTCTGAAGTACTAAGTCCACATCTGTATAAGATAAGCCTCCCCTTAACCCCTCCAATGCCATGGACAGCAAATCTCACCTAAATATTTAACTACTGTAAAATATGTTTCATATAAAATATGTAAAATATGTTTTGACTAAGAAGATGTTCATTTTTCTTCCAGCATAAGAAAAGAAGTTACCTCTATTTTCAAGCTAACATCTATCAAAGAAAGCATTTAAAGTCCAATTTCACTCTTGGAAGTTAATACAAAATTAGCAATTAAATATTCTTCAAAGACAAGGTTGCATGGAGGAGTTGTAAGGAACTGCTGGCTGTCCATTCACCCTCTGTAAATTATTTGATGCAAAAGAGATGCAAACCTCATGATAAACCCAACACAGAGGACCTGAATTGACAGCCTAGCCTGCATTATAATATTCATTGCCAGTAGGAGATTAACACAGTGTTAAAGTATTTGAATAAACACCCTTCTGGCTCTGTACTCATGATATATTGACTGGATATCAAACCAGAAATCTTGTATATAGTTGACATATAAGTTGTTAACAATTAAGAATAGCTAAGAGGTTTGAGCTGGGCATTCTTGTGTAACTCTAACCGTCTTGTCACATTGAAAGTCTTCAGATGTGCTTTTTTGAGGTCTTAACCCAAAACAGGCTCTTGAAAATAATCTTGTTCACTTTTCCCCTAGGGCGAGTGGAAGCAACCAATTTTTTTGTCACCTGAAATTTGATTTTTATCCTGGAGTTTAACCAAATACTATGCTGCATGAACCCCTGTCCAAGCTGCTAGTGTAACATAGTGTAAACAAGCTTATCAACACAATTACTTACTGATGGTGTGGAAAAGAAGTCACCTCTTTCACACTTGTTGATTAAACCAGAAGTTATTTCCATCTTCCATTTGCAAGGGTCCTGTCCAAGCTACAAGTGTAACATAATGTAAACAGGTTCCACAAAACAATCACTTATTGATGATGTGGAAGAGCTGGCACCCCTTTCACATCAAGCACTTCATCCACATTTCATTACATTTCCAGCTGATAATATATTGGTTTTTGCCAAAATATTTGATTTAAATGAGAATGGGTACCTGTAAAATGAATTGGAACGAAGTCACGTTGATTAGGAATACTTCTGGTAGATGATTTTTTGAGAGGGATAAGGGTAATGAAGATTGTTCTAAATAGAGTAATGGGTCAACGGGTGTAAAGAAAGCTGAAACAGGCAAATTAAAGTATGTATTTCTTGTAATAGATGAAAATTGAAAAAGTAAATTATACTAAACTCTTCATAAGACGCACATGTTAAATTTACCCCAAGTT
Organism: Strongylocentrotus droebachiensis; assembly: GCA_035222895.1. NCBI lineage: Eukaryota > Metazoa > Echinodermata > Echinoidea > Camarodonta > Strongylocentrotidae > Strongylocentrotus > Strongylocentrotus droebachiensis. The sequence continues at coordinate 50,914 of JAVYIG010005019.1, forward strand.
AAATCAATTTTTTTAGACCAAACTATCAAAAAATGTATCTAATTTACAATTTCTAAGTCTTCTAAGTACTTGTATGTGATCCCAATCTATACGACTTATGCAGACTTAACTGTACTTGTTTTGTGATGATCTCATCTTAGAGGTGTTATATTTTGTTCTTTAGAGATAAAAGACATATTTAAAAGGAGGATAAAGTTTAGACCATTGCCTTAACAATTGAATTTTACCGTGCACTGAAATGAGCACAATGAGTGCATGCATTGACCTCTCTTGAGGACCTCAGCCAATATGTACTCTCTTCTTGGCATAGGAAGTAAGGAAAACAAATTCAAGGCTAAAGTTACATGGATAACATTACATATTGGTAGCAGACATATTTCATGATAGATGAAATATCGTCATCACACAGACTTTCAAAGAATCAACCCAAACCAAATTTAAATAGCATTTTGAATTACTTATTGAAATGAGCAACCAAGACAATGACATATTATAACATGATTTCTATAAGCAGTCAAATCAGGTATTGAAATTACCCTGAAGTTGATTTCTTGAAAGTCTTTACAATCGTCTTCAATGAATAATACTGGTGTGAGTGGGGTAATCCTCTGGGGTGAATCTCTGAGCTTACCAGGTCAAATAATCCCATATCCTGGAACTAATCCCCTTACAAAACTCTTCCCACAATCGTGACCGTGACTCAAACAAACTCGCTCACTTTCGTAGAAAACCTAGAACAAGTGTCATACTCGTCTCTTGATCCGCAGCAGTGAGAGAAAGAGTAGCGAGGAGAAGATGTTTGGAGCCTGGAAGCAAAGTTTCTGAGAAGGGAGGAAAAGTAAATCTGTGTTGTTTTCAAACAGAAAGGGGGAGCAAATAGTGCATTAACATGAAGGTCATTCATTTCTTGGAAGATTATTAGAGTACAGGAAATAATTAGAGTCTACTGTTCAGTATAAGTAGTTCATACCACTCTAATTTTAGAATTGTATTGTCAGATTAACAATTGCAGGTTTTTTGTTCAGAAATGATGGTGCATTTTTTTTTAAAACCTTTTTTATTTACAATTTGTAAATGTTTACTTTTCTTTCAGTCGCATTCTCAGTGCTAATTCTCTGTTTCCCAAGAAAGTGAATCACAAGTATGCTGTAATAATATTCTAGAAAGTGAAAACAAACAAGCACCCCCCCTCCTACTACCACCCTTCTTTCACAATACAGCTCCACAAAGGCAAACAAACTCTGTACCTTACCTTACCTTACCTACTACACATCTTAACTGGAATTGTTTTGTTGCCATGTGTTGAGAGAGTGCGTAATCATCAGCTCTCTCACTCTCTTGTCAACTTTCCATTGCTTCACTTTGATTCAGCACTTTCAAACGTCAGTGACACGGGAACCGCGTCACCCGTCTAGGTGTGAAACATCACCCCCATGGTTCCTCCATGAAATACTTTCTCTGAAAAGAGCTGAGTCACAAGAGACTAGGGGCCAGTGCATTACATCCCTCTCATAACAAATATTTGACTTTTTCTTTTGGCGTTGTGTTTTCATAGTATATACAGAGAAGGATTGGATGTTTCTAGGAAGTTCTGATTACATTAATTTTCTTTGAAATCTAATTTTGTACTGTTTGGCAGCTCATTTAGAACAGGATTTAATATTTTTTTAGGGAGTGTGAATCTCACATTCAGAATGCAATTCATTGTAAAGTTCACGAAAGGGTTTTGCGTACCCACAACAATAAGATTCAAATCTGTGTCCATAAGTCCTTTTTTATAACATTTGTTTGTCTAAGGGATCTAATAATCCTTTAATCCAATGTAAGCAATGTAATTTTATCAAGCGTTATAACTATACATTATTGCTTCAAAGGGAAGGGAAGAGAGTGTAGCCAGTTCATGATGGAAAACAGATTTAATCTTAAAAGGAAACTAGAAACTGACCAACATCACTAGGATGTATTCGATTTGCATCATTTGATTTTGAGCCAATTTGGAACTATTTCAGTGTTATTTGCCTTTTCATGATTTGATAATTATCTGATCAATAAATAATGAACGCGGATACTCCCTATTAGTAATTTCCACTCTTTTTTCCAATATCTACATTTCTGCAACAAAAAATAGAACACGTCCTTATTTTGATCATTTTTATCAGAGAATTGATCAAGTGATATAGGAACAGTTGTAAGAGAAAAGAAATCAAACACATTTCTTGTTGAATGGATACTGTAAATAAAGATAAACAACTCAACTAGAAACTTGGAAAGTTAGATGATTTTGCAAGAGAGTAATTAAGACTTTAAGATTAATGAAATTGATTTGAATGACATTAGCAAAAATTTAGTTTGAAATTTTCTTTGATATTCAAAAATGTTTTGAAGATCATATCTTTACATAACATGCAAATTTGTGGAAAATGTGAATAATTTGTAACACTGGTCTCTGTGTGATAAACATTTGCGATCAATTCAAATTGACTGTACCTTGATATCAATCACAAGTATATAATACAGACATATAGGACTTTGTAAATTTGTGATTGATTGGATAACTTGCAATTAATCCATGGGGTTATATTCTTGGGTGGCACATTTGTCCCTTTTGTCTACCCTTATTACGATTCCCTCCCCCAACCTCCTCAATGTTATCAGTCTTATTGTTTCATTTTCACTTAATATTTCAACAATATTGGCTTGAATTTTTTTTGAACCAGCTGTCTCGGTTTGAGATGACTTGATCCACAAGATGTGTCATATCACATTCTTTACCTCTTAGAGAGACACACACGAGGGAATAATTAATGCACCTACATGTAACTGAACTTGTGTGGCTTTGCAGGTTTGAAATGGGTGATTTGGGACTGGAAGGGTATAAAACATAAAAAACAATAACGGAATGGGAGAGAGGGGAAGAGAATAGAAGGGAGAGAGACACACACACACACTCACATACAAGGGAAACTTTAAGGCACCTAGCTGAACTTATGTGGCTTTGTGAGTTTGAAATTGTTGATTTTGAATTGGCAAGGGTATAATAGAGGCACAATTAAAGTTATAACAGTTAGAAAGAGAAAAGTAGAGAGACAGACATACATACATACATACATACAGAATGAGAGAGGGAGAGAGAGGGGGGAGGCAGAGAAGGGGGGGGGGGGGGGCTAAACTGAGGGTAAAATGCTTGATGAAATTACTCCCTTGGAGCTCCCATGTGTGTGGTTAACAAGATAATTAGGTCGTTATAACAGCCAAACTATATATCCTACTCATATCTCTTCTCATGTATGTTCACACATGCAAAATCCAAAGTTTCTTTTTACTAACCTGCTGGATATGATTCTTTGTCTATTGAACACATATTTTCAATACAATCAAACTTGTGGCATCTTGGGTTTAGTGTTCATTGAGTCTGTGTAAATGTTTATACATTTTTGTAAGAGAAGAATGACAAAACTACATATATGCTGTGGCCAAAACAATTTCTTTAGTATGAAACCCCTTCTAAAACAAAAAAGGTTTTAGATAAGGAAAAAGTAGTGTCATTTTCTAAAACTTAAACAAAATACACAATAAACAATTTCCCCTTTTCTCCATCTCTTACTCCCTCTAACTCCCTCCCTCCCTATCCTCTTCCTCTCGATCTCTATCTTTCTCAAACTTACATGGAATACATTTTACTTTTCTTTGTTTTTTTCCATTGTCTCATTTCGTTTGAATTTTTCTCTATGTTGTTACATAGTCTGCTTTTACTTTCTGTTCCTTTCAAAGTCTACTTTTTAGTCTGATTTTTCTTTCTCTGTCTCTAGCTTGTTCTTTATCTCTGTCTTCTCTCTGTGTCTCTGTCTGTCTGTCTCCACCTTTGCTCCCTTCCTTTTCCTCAAACTCTGTCTTTATTCCCGATTCTTATTCTTTGTTCTTGTCTAAGAAATCCAAGGGGACGGAGTTTGGTGATGATGAATAACACTTACCTCATCAACTCAAGGGCAAAGTCATTTGGTTTACAGAGAATCATGCCAGTTTAGATAAAGGCATCAAGGGACTCTCTTTGAATAGGAAGACAAAGAGAGATATGGACTAACTGAATAATTAATAGATGAGACCAAGGGATAGTCTCAATTTGTTGGCTTCCAGTCTCTTGCCTTCCCCCTTTTAGAAAAAAACTTGTTTTAAAGACAGACTTTGAACTATGTGTATGAAGTAGGCACGTCATATGTTAATGTGTCTTGTGCAGTAAGCACTAGTATGTTATCCATTCATTTAATCCAACAATTAAAAATCTTATAAAATGACCATCAATAATGTCTGTTTTCAGCTACCACCTTGATCATTGGTCTTGTATCAAGAAATGGTATGTCGAATGAGACACATTCACATGTCAAATTGGATCCATTGTCTATTGACCAAAAGAGGGTATTTTAGCCAAAAAGGGACAACCACAAATCTCTGTTGTTCATGAATGATGTAAATTGTAAGTAGTGACCATGTCGGGAAGGCCTTTATCAAGAGGAACAAGTTGTTTGAAAAGTATCGTATATGATCCAAGACAAATGGTCTATTCAATATTGAGTAGTAATACCTTGTCTGGGGAGAGCCAGAAAGGTGCCAACTTTATGTCAAATGTCTTTGAGAACAGGTGTTAACATTTAGTGGAACTCGATGAGTTAATGTCCTTCTCGCTCTCAGTAGAATATGCATCACACTGTTCTGAATCTTAGCAGACAAATTGTGTCTGTAGAAATCAATGAACGCTTCATGCCAACTATTGTGTTGATGACCTAGTAATTCAATCCATAGTAGGTAGTGAGTAGGAGAATCGGTCAACATTTTTTCAAGTCTGATGAATAATACATTGTCATTATTATCAACAAGGTTGAGAAGGTTTTTATCAAATTCGTCTGTTGTTAGCTGGGGCGAGTCCACAAGGAGTTGTTAGACAGTGTGGACCCAATTCTTATGAGATAATTTATCACAACATTGAGATTGGCTAGACTGTGTAAATTGATGAACACAGGAGTGAATAGGAGAAGTCCGACCCCCCCCCCCCCAAAAAAAAAAAGCTTTAAAATGTAAAAAAAAATACAGGAAAGCAAAGTTTACATCAAACCAAAGGTCTCCGTATTATTGGCAAGTTTGAGGTTGATAACCTGTGTTTGTAATCCAGTGTGAACACATCTCTGATGATATGATTTATCACAACATTGATATTGGCTAGACTGTTTCAACATGAATGTCAGAGCCAAGATTTTAATGTATGACGCATCCACAGGCAGGAAGAATGCCATGATTCAAGACGATGGCTGACTATTATAAGATGTGTCAAACTCCCCCATATTGACACAAGATGAAACTGTGAAGAGGGGTAATAGATTGCTGCAGACACCCTCCAGAGTGCACGCTCATTTGGGGAAGCAGTTAAGGATGTAATTATGTGTCCTTGCTCAAACATGGCTTAATGATTTGATTTTCAGTTTCATGCCAAAGCTAAGAAAGTAATGATTTGAAGACATATGATGTTTTTGTTATTTCATATGTGAATATTTGACTCATTTCTTCTATTGCATGCCCAAAGGCATGTTTTTCTAGAACATTGGGGCATGTGCATTCATTGTAGCTCTTGGCATGTGATAATTCAATGGGGAATGAAATTACACAATTCAAAAGTTGTAATTCAGGTACATTTAAAAGGAATTAGCTTGATAAAAGTAAACTACTTTAAAAGAAAGCAGAAAAATCAGAGAATCAGATTGGTGAAAGTTTGATAGAAATCAGATAAAAAGTTACGAATTGTTTAAAGTTGTAATCACTATAAGTATGAGCACTTCAAAGTTGTTGAATCGCAGTGTTATACTTAGGCAAAGCGGTGGAAAACCATTTGTTCCAACATACAAAATGACTAAATTGTCAGTTTTTCAAGATGTATGACTCAGGAGTTTTTTTTTCCTTCTTTTGAGAGAACCTTTGATAATATATTATGCTAACCACAATATATTTTGAGATGTGCCCCAAGGAAGAAGGCTCTTAGGAGCAAAACAGAAATGTACAATATTTTTGTACTTGACATTTGAAATAGGCCTACTTGTCCATGAATACATCACAATGACCAAATTATCGATTTGCAATTCACATAGATTTAGTGGTCTCATATTTCAAATGCTCATTACTTTCTTATTATTGGGCCGGTTATTTCAAACCCTCGCCATTCTGTTTCCCCCTTTTTTACGATTTCATACAATCAAAATGGTGACAAAGATTGGGTTGCGCTTTAAGTTATGTTAAGTTTTCCCTTTTAAAATATTCCTTCATGTTGCAGGAAAATACAATTACGGTCGTCCATTATTGACAGAATCATCCTGGTAATGAGAAGGGAAAGAAACAGGACTCTGAGATTATGAACTGCCAGCACAAATTATCTGAACATAAATTTTGTCAATTCAAAGGTCCAGAGCATTTGTAAATTAGTAAATCATACCATTACACCATGGTTCTATTCATATTGACATCGCTACCTGAGACAAAATTGATGTCTCTCTGAGGAGCACAGAGCTTCTAGGAATATCCCTTCACCCGTGAAGAACAATTTTACCAATATCCTCCCGAAAATAACTCCTTTCAAATCCAACGGAAACCAACTAAGCTGGTTTACAATCTGCACCACCAGTTCTCAATATTCCAATTATATTCCGAGCCCTGCTATTTGGATCATCCAAGCTTCTGAGAAATAATACATATTTACTCAGAAAGTTGATCTTTTGGAGCAATTATTGTGACCGCAAATATAATTGAATTGTTCCATTTCACTGGAGGTTTGTTAACTTTTGACACATAGGGGCAAACTCCACCCACGTGCCACAGGGGTCAATTGCCTTTTCTTTTACCTCTCCAGTACCTTTCTGTTTACTCTTGTTGAGTACCTTTTAGAAGGTTTCTTGGTATTACTCTCTCTCTCTCTCTGTATGGTCTATTCTTCTCTTTGATGTGGTATGGCTTAGGGGTAAAGCAAGGTGTTGGTGAAGGTTAACATGGGGAGAGAAACCTGAGTACTCAAAGGAATAACTAAAAAGATTTATTTTATTACAAGCTGTTTTGATGTTAAGATGATTGGGTTTCTATTTCTAGATGCATTTATTGCCATTTTTACTTTAATTTTATTTTGACAAAGACAGAGACTTCCAAAAAATATACTGACTTTATGAATCTGAGATGAAAATTCAAGGTTGCCACTTGGGTGATTTGAAGACAACAAAGATTAACAAACTAACTTTATCAAAATTATTAATTTGGCTTCTTTGTTCATAACTTTGTAGAACTGGGCAAAATTGAGCCAACTTAAACCCCCCGAGCTACACCTACTATAAAATAATGTAATGTTGTTAATTAATCCTGACTTGTCTGCTCACATACATATGTTTAAAATGAAACTAAAATTCTTTGTCTTGTAGGGGCAGGGACACAAATCTGAGAAGGAAAAAAAATCTATGACAAGAAGGGAAAAAAAAAATAAAATCAGGTGCCACATGTACTCCGCCATTATTTAGGGAGTAGGGTGGGAGTAGGGGCGGAAAGAGTTATGATGTATTCACACCTTCTATTGAGGACATGGTCTGAGTTGAAATCGTTGCTATAGAAACCCAACTCATCTTCTTTTGATTGAGATCTAGTTTTTCATGGTTGACCTGATTCGCTCACCTAGATAAGTCTAGTTTCATTGAGAACCATCCCATTCATACATTTCATGAGGATAAGGAACAGTTGTATGGTCTGGACCAGATCCCAAAAAGCGGTTTTATTTAGGTCATGAAAAGTAGAGCAAGAGGTGTCAATTTGCGTCATAAGTCACAGTAGACTTGCCAAGTTGTCATTCAGTTGTGAAAACCCCACCCTCCCACTCGCAAGATTTTACACGTTGCGTAGATTGCTTCCAGGGAACCATCAGTATTTAGTTAGCTTAGTGTAATGTACTGGCACTAAAAGATACACACAAACAAAAATCATAATTTTATCACAATAAGTTAGAACCACATTATTAGGTTCGGGAGCTAGTAGATACAAGTACTATCTAGATTAGGCTTAGTAATACCTAAGCTTTCATTCAGATATGTTAGTAGAGAAATTGTAATTCTTTTCATGCCATTTAGCTATTAAAACTACCTTAAACTTGAACTATTCTAAGACAGCTAATTACCTCCCTGTACCAAACAATATACCTAACCCTTACCAATCCTTACCCTAACCGTAGATCTTATATGAAATGCAGTTATAACACTAGTCCTAACCCTAATGTAAGGAAATAAAACCTGAAGCAAATTGAGCATGTGTCAGATCACCTTTATGATGGTCTCCTGTCATTGCCTCTGTTTCTACTAGTATTAGCCTTTACTGGGTGGAATGAAAGCTACAACAAATATTAAAAAGTGTAGATAACATGATCGCAAGGACTTTTAAGATATCAATACCCCTTTGCATGTCTAAAGATACATGTCCAGATTATGTTATACACCATCGTAATGTTTACTCACTTCAATCATGCTATTGAAGTCACATTAGGCTGTTGATTACTTGAAATATTTTCAATCACGTTAGACATATTCCAAGTAAAATATTTCAAAATTGTATTTGCTCTGTTCAGGTTAACCTACTATCCTTAGAACACATACCATACCATTTACATTAAGCTCAGCTTTTTCATTAAACAAATTTTGTATCAAGTGTCATATCCAATAATGATGACAAGATATGCCAAGGTCGTTGGTTCTTTGAACAAGACAATGTTCTAGTCTTTTGCCACTCTGAGCCAAGTTCAGAATCCTATTACAATATGCTAAGAGTTTCCGGTAAGTCAGACGTGTTTGAATTAGTCTAGATGGAGGAGATAAGGCCATGTCCCCACCTTAATGTGAAGGAAGAAAGGAAGGACTCGTTGCCCCCAGCGTGATGAGGTTTGGAGCTGAAGATTGATGGGTGTATAATGTTAACTGATCTTCGGAGAGGAGATAGGGTCAATTGTCAAGGTCCCCCTCAACATTGATGAATTAATTATCTAAAATCATTAGTACTAAGTTGCATTGCCATTGATACATTTCTCTTAAGTCAATTTATTACTGAATAATGATTTTTCAGTGAACAAAGTAAATTTGAAGTTGGTCTATTCTTTGCACAAATCATGCATGTATGTTTCAATGAAGAAAAAAAAGGTAATTTTCTCCCTTCGATAACAATCTTGTAATTAATCAGAAGTATTTGATCAAAACAGACACAGGAATTTCAGTGGTTCTTGATAGAAAAGTACTCCAACATTACCTCCCCAGTGAAAAGCTGTCACCATCTCCTAACCCCTCAATGAATTCTACTGGCTACACCACCTACCGGTAGCCGTAGGGTTCATAGGACCTTAGGTCGAGAGAGTCGCGTGCCAAGCCACAGTTTCATCCTTTCCCGCCCACTCCTCTGGATGTTTGCCATTGGTAACCCAGCGGGATGTAAAAAGATGCCATCAATACAGATCTCATGTATCTGGGCTGCTTTAGTTTAGATAGGAGTACATTCAGCTGAAACGTTTGGCATATTGGTCACTCTTGACCTCAGCTGTGATACTTGCCCCCTTCCCTTACCTTCTTGTTCCCTCAAACTCCTGAAAGATGGCCATTAATAATAATAATAATATGCCTTGTTTACCCAGGGTAGCCTCATCAGTATTCATAATGTTTTCCCTGAGGGCCATGCAATCATATTGGCAAAAAAGTAATAGAAATTTGATGGATGTAGAAAAGATGTGCCTGAGCTGCTTGTCCAGCTTAGAGTACCTGCAAATGAATATATCATTATACAGGTCACTCTCCATACTAGCTCCCATCCACTTTGCCATTCTCTTATCTTTAGAAGCATAGAAACCACGCAATAATAATTGGGAAATATATGACATGAGCTGGGCAGAAAAGTGACCACAGTTTGTCAGACACATAACTACCCTCTTGCCAGGACATTTATATTAACCCAATATTCTGTAGTTTGCGGATGGAGATGGAGGTAAAATGTTTCAAGCCTATTTATCCAAGCTAAAAAGTAATTGTAGGTAACATGGCTGTCAGTCTTATGGAGCTCTCACACTCTGCGGTATAGGCCTACCGTCCACCTGCCGGGCTATTAAAAAACAACAGAGTCCAGAACGTTGGGTTTTGAGCGAACTTGTCCCCGGCCGCAAAAAAAAATTCATAAAATTAATCTTTTCACCGTTTCGTTGCCATCTTCTGACCGTTCTCACCGGGCGCATACCGGGTGTTGAACGTGCTTCTACCGTCTTCACCGCCCAGATTGACTTTTGTTGAAAATTTTTGCCGTTTCCATACCGGGTCTCGAACGTGTGCACCGGGTTTGTAGCAGCCACCTACCAGTCACTTAGCGTCCCTTCACCGCTCGGAGCGTCCTGTGAGCGCGTCCCCGGACTGCTGACGTCATGACACGACTGCCATAAATACCCCGATTTGAACGGCAACGTTCACAACCCGCTTACAACCCGTTGCAGACGGTGGATTTTTTTTTGCCCGTTCATCACCGTTCTGTAACGGGTTATGAGCGTGTTGTGAACGTGTTCATTCAGTGTGACCGTTTTCATAATGTATTCATACCGTCCTTATACCGTTCAACACTGTCCCCTTGTCGCTTACTTGCGGCCGGTGCCAGCCGGCCAAAGTTTTGAACATGCCCAAAACTTTCGCCGGGTCACACCGGGTGTAAATAAGCACCAACGCCCTATTAACGTGTTGCCCGCTTTGATAACAAACCACCGTGTGCCCTCGCCGTTCTCCACCGTCCGCAGACATTTTCGCGCACGGTGGCACACGGTAGGCCTACACGGCAGAGTGTGAGAGTCACTTTACGAGCCCCTTCCTCATATGCAACACTCTCGCCTTTGGCTGGTCCTTGGAATGCTTGCCATTGGTAATCTAGAAAGAGAGAGAGATTCTTTAGATGGAGTAGTAGTAATAGCAGTGAGTACCGGGACGGCCATAGGTTTTGTACACGATTATTTTCGTACTTATACTATTTCTAATTGACTCGTGTACATTAACTTTGACATAGTCTATTTTCGAGAAAAAACGGAGTTATAACACGTATGTCTATGGAGTTTCTTGAGGTCTTGACTTTTTGAATTTAATGAGGGATTTGTCATTTTGGACTTGTAATTTTTTTCGATAAAAACTGACTTATAACACGCGTGTCAATGGGATTGTGACTTTATGAATTTTACTTAGGGATTTTTTCATTATCATCTAGACTCTAAATTTTTTCGAGTCACAAGTGACTTATAACCACAACAAATAGTACATTTGGGGAAACAAATATACCCTCATAAAGTTAAATTCCTCCAAGAAGCATATCATGATGCTACCTCGAAACCATACGGTTACCTTCTCATTGATCTGAAACCTGATACAGATGAACGTCTGCGTTTAAGAACTGAAATTTTCCCTGGAGAAAAACACTACGTCTACGTTATGAAATAATAGAATATATACACTGATGGTATAAAAGTCAATGTAAATTTACAGTAACACCATTTCTTGTATAAATATCGGTAAAGTACGTCAACGAAGCTCATTTAACATGTCTCAGAGACTACGGAATAACGTACCATATCTTCACGTATTGGCTCGTGGAAACAATATTCAGAGACAAGGAATATTAAAAGGTGCAAACACAGAGTTGGTTAAATGTATGTGTGAATGCGCTCTAAATGTATTGAAAGGGAACGTACCCCTCTCTTCTCATCAAAAGACGAAACTCAAGGGACATAAGAGTTCGTTAAGACTTTTAACCGATAAGAAGGTGACATTACAACGTAAAAAGAAACTCGTTCAACAAAAGGGTGGTTTCATCGCAGCTTTAGCTGCCCCTATTCTCGGAATTCTTGGCGATCTCATCATCGGTGGAATAAGGAGAGGTATTGCAAAGAGAAGACAAAGAAAACAGAAAAAATCTTCTAGATAGATATTCAACGATGGAACATGCTCGAAAAATGGTATTGGTTCCACAGGAATTAGCCCATCAAGTTCAGACGAATCATTATCATGCACAAGCACCTACCTATCAAGGTTTGAATGGACTCGACGAAGAGATGCAAACGATTCTTCGACGAACAGATATACCCAAAGATGAAAGAGTTAAACTCTATCAACAAGCATTGGTTAATTATATTAACCTAAATCAACGGTTAAATCAACCTATATCAGTTAAAGTTGAATCACAAACAACGACGGAAGAAAAAACCCCAACAACCATGTCGTGGAGTTCAAGAGTGTTAGACAATGTCCCCAAAACATTAAAGAAAAAGGCTGAACAACTTATGATTTTTATTGAACAAGCACCAAAAAATGTATTACACTTTAACAAACAAGGTGAACTTGTAGTAAATGAGAAAACAGTAGAAGGGACACACATCGTTGATTTGATAAACGATACTTTGAGATCGAGGAAAAATTTTAAACCGAAAGGATGGGAGGAGTTTACAAATGCTCTCGCTCACATACATCCACCACAAGAGCTCATAGGTAATAATGATCGATGGCGTCATATAGAAGGTCGTAGACAGACTCTATTGTCTACTAAGGAATACAGACACGATACATCGTCATCTGATGAACAGAACGAGGACAAGAACATGTATGCTACAGCCTCACATCTACCAGGGAGAAAAACACAGAGGACTCGAAGGACGAAAAAGAACCCCTGGGAACCTTATTAATACAGATGTAATCATCAATATATCATCATTTTACGTTTAAACATTGTGATATACAACATGGGTTGTTGGACACCCTCCATCGGTTTGGAGTTGAAACGAATCAGATGTGTATTAGCATGTTGTAAAGCTAAGGTTAATATTAATTCTGGTGATAACACGGATGGAGGAACTGTTAAAAGAAGTGTATTACGATCCAGCTCATCCTGCAGGTTTCGGTGGAGTAGATGTTGTTTTTCAAGCCGTAAAATCCCTAAATCAAGGGAATGTCACCAAGAGACGTGTGAGAACGTGGTTGAGTGAACAACCCACATACACATTACACAGAACTCTGAAAAGACGTTTCAAACGTAATCGTGTTATTACTTATGGAATTGATCATCAATGGCAAATAGATCTGGTCGATTTACAAGCATTTGCAAATAAAAACAATGGATACAAGTATCTTTTGACATGTATCGATGTCTTTTCTAAATATGCCTGGGTTGTTCCTCTGAAAAACAAACAAGGTCTAACTTTAGTGGATGCATTTCGGACAATACTAAAAGAAGGACGAATACCTCATCAATTGCAATCGGACAAAGGAACCGAATTTACCAATAGACACTTTCAAGAACTCCTCAAAGAAAAGAGTATTCATTTTTTCACTACTGATAACTTGCCAAAATCGCAAGTCGTTGAACGCCTAAACCGAACCCTGAAAGAACGTATGTGGATGTATTTTACCAGTAAAAATACACGGAAGTATATAGATGTTCTCGATGATATGATATCAGCATACAACAATAAACATCATTCAAGTATTGATAGATCACCAGTTCAAGTAAACGCAACCAATGAGAAGGAAGTGTGGAATACTCTATATGGAGACACTTTGAAAGAAGGTTCATATAATCAACGCTTCAATGTTGGAGATAAAGTGAGACTTTCAATGACAACACGACCTTTCAGAAAGGGTTATTTACCGAAATGGACAGAGGAAATCTTCACCATTAATCGTGTGATCAAACGGAAACCTATTGTATACAAGGTGGTAGATTATGAAGACGAGGAAATAAAAGGAACGTTTTACAACGAACAACTTCAGAAGGTGATACCACCTCGAGATGATGTCTACAAGATCGAACGTGTCCTGGGAAAGAGAAAACGAGGAAAAGTGACAGAATATCTCGTCAAGTGGTTAGGTTATCCTGATAAATTCAACAGTTACGTCACAGATATACATACAATATAAGAGTATCGTGTATCAAACATGTCTGTCACATCCTCAAAATCGTTTTACATTACTTTACCGAGTAATAGTTCATTGGTTGAATATCCAGATAACACCTTGACATCCTACAAAGTTCAACTACCATATCCAGTAGTGTTGGATGGTGATTGGGAAGTAGGATTGGTTGAAATACACTATCCTCATCGATGGTATAATTACCTGTCAGAAGATCAAGATTCTAAAGTGTCGTTTTCATTAGACAGTGGTGAAACATGGATAGAATACGCAATGTCTGATGGATATTATTCAGACATTCGTGATTTTTTACACAGATTGGTACCTGAAAGACTTGCTGACAAATTGAAAATTAACTTCGACGATACAACCCAGAAAATATCAATCAGTATTATCGATCCCTACTTTGCAGTAAAATTTACTGGTACTGTGGCTTCTATGTTAGGGTTCGTCGACGGTGAGGTATTGACAGGTATATCTGGAAGTACATATCCTGTTGATATGATAAGAATACATACACTCTTTGTCTATTCTGATATCGTGGAATATCAGATTGTAGGAAATGTGAGAGCTCCTTTACTTCGTACTGTCACAGTCAAAGAAAAACATGGACGAGATGTGAGTCTGATATACGAACAACCTCATTATCTATCAGTTAACAGGAAGTTATTCGACAATATTGAAATCAATATAAGAGATGCCACTGGAAGGAAAATACCATTTCAACGTGGACGAGTGGTGGTTAAACTACATTTTAAGAAGACAGCTCCATCGATATTGGATTGAAATAGACTAAGGAGAAAAGGAAAATGGGTCAAAGACGATTTGTATCACCACATATGTATAATGACTACTATCTACATCAAGTCGGGAACGGTACACCTGTGTACTCTGGAGGATCATTACAACAAGGATATGGTATAGGAGGATTACTAGCCAGAGGTTTCCGTACTGTTTTACCTTTACTCAAACCATTACTCAAACGAGGAGGACAAACACTCGTCAAAAGGGCATTCAAAAGTGGTGCTAAAGGAGCCATGGAGAGTGCCATCGGATCTGGGGTAGATTATGCAGCAGATGCCTTACAAAGACGTCTCACTCGAAAACCAAATAAAAGAAAAGCGACGAGGAGACGAAGTAACAAGAGGAATAAAACATCACGTCGAATGCCGACTACTACAAAACAACATAAAAGGAAACCTCGAACTATAAAAGTTGGCAGTCGATCTAAAACCAGGATACCGTTAAGAGCTCCTGATATCTTCGACGAATAAATCATTTAATTAGAAGATGGCCTTTGTACATAACGATTCCTGCGAATGTATGAAATCAGAATTGGACCTTTTCACCGTACCTCCCACACAAACCAGTATTGAACAAGGACAATGGGTCGAATACCATCCAATATCACAATTTTCAGACAATGGACCGATCGAATTTCACATTTCGGGATCCGGAGGGGAATACATGGACCTTTCACAAAGTCAGATTTACGTCAAAGTCAAAGTGACAAAAGCAGATGGATCCAATTTAATCGATACGGATGAAGTGGGACCAGTGAATCTATTTCTACACTCCTTGTTCTCTCAAGTGGATTTGAGTCTCAATGATCGTATCATCACTCCATCCACCCCAACTTATCCGTACCGAGCTATGATTGAAACTCTTCTACAATATGGACCAGAAGCAAAACAGACGCAACTGACATCCTCCCTCTTCTACAAAGATACAGCAGGACAAATGGACAGTGCTAACCCTCTGGCTACCGATAATGTAAACGTAGGATTACAAAAACGACATTCATACATCAAAGGTTCCCAAAGTGTGGAGTTGTCAGGAGGTCTACACTGCGACATCTTCTTTCAACCTAAACATATTTTGAATGGTGTGGATGTAAGAATTAAACTCATCAGAAGTAAAGAGGATTTCTGTCTCATGTCAAGCAGCGCACATCCATCATACAAAGTTGTTATCCAGGATTGTTCTCTCTTTGTCAGAAAAGTAAAAGTCTCACCTTCCGTGATGTTGGGACATGCCAAGGCTCTGGAAAAAGGAACAGCGAAATACCCCGTCCGTCGTGTAATGTGTAAAGTCATCTCAGTACCTAGAGGTGAAATGACATTGCAGCAAGACCATCTCTTCTTAGGACAACTACCACAACGTATCATTATTGGTTGTGTAGACAACAAGGCTTTCAGTGGGAATTACACTCACAATCCATTCAACTTCCAGCATTTCGACGTAAACTACCTCTCCTTGTATGTAGATGGAATGCAAGTACCTTTCAAACCTCTCACTCCAGAGTTTGGAAACACAGCGGGTCTCAGTTCTGTTCGGGCATACCAAACACTCTTCTCTGGAACAGATAAAATGTTCAAGGATGCTGGAAACCATATCACTCGACAAGACTATGACAGAGGTTACACACTGTATGCCTTTGACCTCTCTCCCGATCTGTCATCCGGACAACACTTCAATTTGAAGAAACAAGGGAACCTAAGACTTGAGATTCACTTCAGATCACATCTTCCTTCAGGTGTCAACATTGTAGTCTATGCTGAGTTCGACAATATCTTGGAGATTGACCGTGCTCGCAACATACTATTTGACTACACCGTCTAGACAATATGAACACTCAACAGTTACATCGTATCCTAACCCAAGACAAAACCACCAGAGGTACATTTGATGGAGTATTTGCAGAAGATCGTCTTCCTAGTTGTATTCGCAGACCATCCTCATACGTCGTGAACTTTGACAAAGCAAACCAACCTGGAAGTCATTGGATTGCTATTTATTTCGATGGTTGCGGTAACTGTGAATATTTTGATTCGTATGGAATCGAACCAAAGAAGAATAACATTCGAGACTTTATTAAAAGAAATACCACTCGTGATTTTTTGTATAATACACGGAGACTTCAAGGATCGTTATCAACAACCTGTGGACACTATACTGTTTATTATTTGATTAATCGAACGAGAGGAAGGACGATGAGAAATATAACCGACACATTTTCATCTGACAGACACTTGAACGATCATTTGATAATGAAATATATATCTACAAATTACAACATACATCTTCCGGTTCATTTTTCTGGAAAAGTAGAGAAACAAATATGTAGAGCACTCTTGAATTATAGATCGTAATGTATATACTATGAACTTAAAAGAATTAAAAACAGTAAGAATTTGTACTCTAAATGCTATGTATACATTGTTATGATCCATGAACAGTTTGCTTTTTAGATGATATTTATATAGTAATTTGAACCATGAGTGTATTTTACGATATATTATGTCATATGTATAATGTCAAGTTTACATTGATGTTGAAGAAAAAAATTGAAGATAAAACCTATGTATTGAAAAAATAAAAAAACATGTAAATATGTATATAAAACAATTAAGAATGTAAGTTTCCTTATTTTATGATTGTGGTCTTGCATGGTATGTGGAATTGTATGGTATATGGAGTGAAAAATAGGTTAAAAACTTTTGACTCACCTTACTTATTGAAGGGTAGACGTCTTCTCGCGTCTCTTTGTCTTTTCTTTTCACCGAAATGAGCGGCCCTGTTATATACTTTGTCTTCGATGACGGACTGTACCCTCTGTAGCTCTAACAGTTTTCCTATGGTGTCACCGACACCACCATCCTGGCAACTCCTTTTAGCTCTGTCGATGTGCTCTCTTATCTCATCTCCATATCCGACGAGTCCCCAAAATTCGACCGTCTCGAAACTTACTCCAACTGTGGTGGGTAAATAATTATCAGTACTGAATTGTAACTTTTTAAGAAAATTACGTATATGTACATATACCTTTGATTCAAAGATTGTGCTGGTAATGAATACCTTGGTATCTCTGGGTACTACGTGTCTTGTTGGTGCGATACCTTCGGAGATTACAATTCTCGCCACATCTCTGTTCGTGAATCTGTTAGCGTACTTTGCGTGTACTTTAGTGATTTTCTTCATTTTTTCTAATAAATCTATCAATCTCAGTGCACCCCTTTCGGTGAGGAAAATCGAAGAGGGGGTCAACTTTAATTTACCATCCACCCTATCAAATTGACGTAAGTGAAGGAATACTTCACTTCCGTAGGAAATGACGCTCACGTATTTCAGACCAAAACCTTATCCCAATCCTATCTGAAATCTAACAAATTCTTTCGGTATCCTGCCGTTCGGATACATGTTATGCAAAAAGCCCAAGCCTTGTTCTATGACCTCATCAGACTCCTCTGTTTCAGAATCCGATATTTCACTACCGGTGAAATAACCATCCACACCGGTGAAATTACCATCCAGTAGTTCAAAATCGGTAATATCCGAAGTTTCAGAATCCGAGGTTGTGGTTTTTTGTTTTTTACTTTCCCTCTCTTTACTTTCCCTCTCTTTACGTTCCTTCTCTTTAGTTTCCCTCTCAGTAAGAAAAAGGAATGGATTTTCATCCTCACTAGAACTTGTTTCCGAATCGGACACCCTTAGAATCGTGCGTTTTTGCTTCAGTCTGAAGATGTTGAAATACTCATCCTCACTGTCGGAGTCCATATCTTTTCTCAAGTTTTGCTTGGTGTACAATTTAGACATTTTTTTTTTTTGGTTTTGATAACTAGATAACCCCGAAACAAAAAAAAATAAAATCTAAACAAATTTTCAACAGAGTTTAGCTCGAATATTTATCTCGTACAGGTAAACCGATTTACACGCGAAAGTACCAAAGTATAATTTTTAAACACAACCTCAGGTCTTTTATAACTGAGAAGAATTGTTTATGTTGATGTTGGATAATTTAAGGTTTCCCCGTGATACATAACTTTCAAAATATTCATATCCAAGTTACCAAATAGAAACCTTTGTACAACTGTATGGTGACGTGAAATAAAGACGTCCTATTGATAAAGTTATTTCTGTCCCCGTTTCCAAGTTACCAAATAGAAACCTTTGTACAACTGTTTGGTGACGTGAAATAAAGACGTCCTATTGATAAAATTATTTCTGTTCCCGTATCCAAGTTACCAAATAGAAACCTTTGTACAACTGTATTGTGACGTGAAATAAAGACGTCCTATTGATAAAGTTATTTCTGTCCCCGTTTCCAAGTTACCAAATAGAAACCTTTGTACAACTGTTTGGTGACGTGAAATAAAGACGTCCTATTGATAAAATTATTTCTGTTCCCGTATCCAAGTTACCAAATAGAAACCTTTGTACAACTGTATTGTGACGTGAAATAAAGACGTCCTATTGATAAAGTTATTTCTGTCCCCGTTTCCAAGTTACCAAATAGAAACCTTTTACAATTGTGTATTGATTGAGAACTAAGAGAGATAAAGTCTAAAGGAGATTCCATTGTGTAATAATATATCCAAGATATAGCATAGAGACGAAGATCAAAACAAATGACGATTAGAATTCTTATATAAACGAACGGTATCGTAGAACTGTTTCATAGTACTCCAAGGAGAGTAACAGATCGCTACATAATATACATCAAAGGGACTTGATGAAGTTATATCTACAGTCGAACAGTCAACGTAGACAATATAAGAGTTCCAACGAGAAATTCATACAAGACTATCTTGCATCCACATCATAATGGGTAAGTGTTCACATAATTTATATAAATTTACGATAACTACTACTACTACTAATAATAATAATAAAGATGTTGTATATATTCTTATATAGTTGTATATATTATTATATATATAAAATAGTTAAAGAATAACTTACCATGTTATCATTGAATGTCTTGATATATTCCAGATATATATGTATATATATATATATATATAACTTTCGATCCTTTGTTTTTTACAATAGAACCTTCACGATCTAACATGGAGGACGACACCTCTACACCATCGACATCACGAAAGTCCTTGAGAAATCGTCTTTCCAGACGTGCAAATATCCAGAGAAATGCAAGACGTAAACACTTTCTTCAAACGCGTCAAATAAGTGATGAATCAGATTTAGATGATGTGAGTAATCCATATTTATGATGTTATATTACAAGAATACTGAGGAGTAATGAAAATACACGTCTTCTCACTACGGGCTTTTTTAAAGTGTGTTGAACATGACCGAGCGTCACTAGTAACCGTCGCGAAGGTCATTCTATAGATATGTAAATTACTTCTATTGTTCGAAACCTCGATCAAGAAAATGTACGAATTACCGTTATCAAAGATTAAGGTTGTTTTGAGTCGATATGTTTTAAATAAGATACGTTTTATTTCTTATATGTCAAACAATTTTATATTCTTTATATGTTTATATTGATTAACTAACGTGTATATTGATATTATATTTATTAGGAGGATGTTGGAAAGCAAACCCCTGAACGAGAAGACTCATCGGAGCCTATCGTGATGGATGACGACATAAATATCGATCCCTCTCAAGAAAGAGCTATCGACCCACCAAAACTTGAGGTAAATACGTATAGTGTTATTAACCTTTATTCAATGTGTATTGAACATTTCCTTACTTGAGTTACACATTTATTGTATGTAATGTTAATGAGTACAGTCTAAATTGATTTCCTACTGAATTTCTAACTAAAAGACATGATTTTCTTTCATATTTCTTCATAAATGTAGGATATCATCGAAGAGTACTTTACGATTAACGATCCTGTGAACAAGAAGATAATCAAAAAGTTTGCGGCAGAGAGCTTTGAGCATGAAGTAGACATCCTCCCTTTGGACAAGTTATTGCAAGAATACCCGGCGGACATGGTGGTCACCGTCTTACTCGAGAGGATTCTACATCACTTGACGCAGGATTTCGAGGATCAAGACAGGGTAGGAATAACCATTTCTGCACCGGGTCTCGAACGTGACATCGGTTTACCGTTGACACGTCTCGATCAAATGAGTATGGAGAGGATTATGAGTGTTATTGGAAAAATTTTACAAAGTAACCATACTTTTTTGTTGGAGGAGGGGATAATCGTAAGAATTCTAAGGATAAAGATGCCCAAGGGTGGTGTACGGTCAGAAACATCTCTCCCGTATGAAAAATCAGCTAAAGTAAAAAGAAGAATTATTCAAATAAGAAACAAAGATAATATGTGTTGTGCACGAGCATTAATTCTTGCTATGTCACATGCAAAGAGAACTAAAAATGAAAAACATAAGGCACGATTCGAAACTTTACGGAGACAACGGAAACAGGGTTCTTTGGAAAAAAAAGCCAAAGCTCTTTGTAAAAAAGCAGGTCACGATTGGAATAAACCAGTGGAATTAGAAGACCTGCACAAATTCCAGAACTATTTGATGAAAAAGAAATTTCAAATTTTAGTATTTTCCAGTAATACGGATATGAGAGAACCTATTTTTAAGGGAACCCCAAACGTTCACACCATCGCCCTTGCGTATCACGACCATCATTACGATGTCATTGTAAAACTTCACACCTTCATGCGTAGTAATGCATATTGTTTTACTTGTAATAAGACTTACGATTGGTCCGTACGACATCGATGTGAAAATACATGCTCATGTTGTAAAGTGATAGGTAAATGTCGTAGAGTTACATCGGCCAGATGGAAATACTGCAAGGTATGTAGACGTTATTTTAAGAATAAACAATGTTTTCGTAACCATCTAAAAGTTGAGGGTAAGAAGAATCCAAAGTCAATATGCAATCGTGTATACAAATGTAAAGTATGTCGTGCAATTGTAGATACTAGATTTCATAGTAAACATAAATGTGGTATGATTTACTGTTCACGTTGTAAGATAACGGATACGAAGAAACATCAATGTTACATGTTGACCATAAATGAAAGACCCCCCAAAAAAGGGAAAGGTAAACAAACTAAAAAACGTGAACGTCAAAATAAGAATAATAGTCAAAAGGAGGAAAAACATTCGGTGTTCATTTTCTATGACTTTGAGTGTCGACAAGATGATAGAAAGGGAGAAAACAAAAATGGTATTGTAAATACTCATATACCAAATCTATGCATTGCTAACAGGGTTTGTAAATTATGTTGGGATTCAGACAAGGGCTGTGATAATTGTGGTGAAAGAGAGCATATTTTTAGAGGGGATGATACATTGGGTAACTTTGCGGAATGGTTGTTCACAAAAAATGAAGATTTCGATGTTACTGCGCTTGCACATAATTCATCGGGTTACGATTCACATTTTCTTTTGAATTACGTTGAGTCCAATGCCATTCAGAACAAGGTGATTTTGAATGGTAAGAAGATACTTTCATTGAAGGTCAATAATGTACATGTGGTTGATTCGTTGAACTTTCTCTTAATGCCTTTGTCACATATTCCGTCTACCTTTGGTCTTACGGAACTCAAGAAGGGGTTTTTCCCTCATATGTTTAACACTAAGGAGAATCAATGTTATGTTGGACCGATACCCGATGCAAAGTATTTCAGACCGTCTAAAATGAAATCCGGTCAACGGATGGAATTTGATAAGTGGTACATAACTCAAAAAGACAAACTATTTGATTTCCGAAAGGAGATAACTGAGTATTGTCGGAGCGATGTTGATATTCTGATGAAAGGGTGTATGACAATGAGGAATATTTTCATGGATATTTCAAATACTGATCCCTTTCATCAGATTACGATTGCATCGACATGTTCAGTAATTTTCCGTAAGTTGTTTTTAGAGAAAGATACAATCGGTTTAATTCCTAATGGAGGTTATCGTTTATCTGATAATCATTCTCAATTATCTCTAAAATGGTTAGAATGGTTAAAGAACAAGGAACAGGTTGATATAAAACATGCTAGGAATGGAGGAGAGAAGAAAATCGGTCATTATAGCGTAGATGGTTATGACGAAGAAAATAAAACCATCTACGAGTTTCATGGTTGTCTATGGCATGGATGTCCTCGATGTTACGTCCGTCGAGATACTCTCGTTCCTGGGAGTAAAAATACTGTTCAGGATGTGTACGATAACACATTACAGCGAGAATTCTATTTAAGATCCATTGGCTATAAGATGATTACAAAATGGGAATGTGATTTTAGAAAAGAAATTAATGAAAGTGATGAACTCAAAATGTTCACGGACCAGTTCACTAACATTGCACCTTTGAACCCTAGGAAAGCGTACTATGGTGGGCGTACGAATGCTACTCATTTACTCAGGGAGGTAGAAGGGGATGATAAAATAAGATATGTGGATGTTTGTAGTCTATATCCATGGGTATGTAAATACCAAAATTTTCCCATCGGTCATCCAGAAATTATAACCGAAAATTTCAAATCTCCCAATGAATATTTTGGTTTGATTCATTGTACAGTATCTCCTCCTAGAGGTTTATATCATCCTGTTCTTCCATATCGTTATAATAACAAATTACTATTCCCTCTATGTCGTAGTTGTTGTGAAAATAAGTTAGATAAATGTACACATTCTGAGGAAGAACGTCACATTACCGGTACATGGGTAACGGAAGAAATTAAGAAGGCACTTGCTTTAGGTTATCGTGTTGTTAAGATTTTTGAAGTTTGGAATTTCAAGAAACATTCACAATACGATACCGAAGAACACATTGGAGGTCTGTTTACATACTTTATAAACACATTTCTCAAACTCAAACAAGAGTCCAGTGGTTGGCCTTCTGATTGTCTACCGACATCTGATCAAACGTTGGAATCCCCTGAAATAAAGGATGCACGTAGAGCGTATGTGGAGTCATACTTTGAACACGAAGGTGTACGTCTCAATCCCGATAATATCAGAGTCAATAAGGGATTGAGAACTGTAGCAAAGTTTTGTCTCAATTCGTTCTACGGTAAGTTCGGACAAAGGAGTAACTTGACGCAGACAAAATACCTTACAAAAGCATCCGACTTTTTCAATATGTTGACTGATCAGACGATCACCATCATAGATATTCATTTTGTGTCAGATCAGATGGCTCGTATCCAGTACGATAATATGGGTGACTTCATTGACATTCTTCCAAATACGAATGTTGTCATAGCTGCATTTACAACATGTTATGCACGTTTGAAACTCTATTCGTATTTGGAAGAATTACAACAGAATGTGTTATATTATGACACAGATTCCATCATCTATCTGGATGATGGAACTGTTCCCATTGTACAGACGGGAAACTATCTTGGTGATATGACTGATGAACTTGAAAAGGATTTCGGTTCTGGAAGTTATATCACCAGGTTTGTCAGTGCTGGACCTAAACAATATAGTTATAAGGTATGGTCCAGTAAACAGCAAAAAGAGGTTCCCGGTACATGTAAAGTTAGAGGTATAACACTAAATTGTAGTAATGTGGATCAAATCAATTTTTCAAGTATTCTTCGCATGGTCCACAATCATGATGAATTCGATATTGTACACAACAAAGAAAAAATTGCAAGGGATAAATTAGGATCCATCGTATCACGAAACGAATCGAAAACACATCGTTTCGTGTACGATAAACGGATTCTCTTGGATGATCTAGATACCATTCCTTATGGCTTTTAATAATGAACTATCTTTCATGTTTTTAAGAGTCTTTTTCTTTCATGAATACTTTTATTTCATCTCATTAACTTTTATACTGTTGTATTACATATTTGATAATATATTGTGTAAATTTATCTCGTATATTAATGATTATTATTTATGTTGTATATATGATTATAACTTGCAGTAAATACCTTGCAGTAAATACCTTACAATTCTCATATACCTTGCAGTAAATACCTTGCAGTAAATACCTTACAATTCTCATATACCTTGCAGTAAATAACTTACAATTCTCATATACCTTGCAGTAAATAACTTACAATTCTCATATACCTTGCAGTAAATACCTTGCAGTAAATACCTTACAATTCTCATATACCTTGCAGTAAATACCTTACAATTCTCATATACCTTGCAGTAAATAACTTGCATTTCTCATGTAACTTGCAGTGAATACATTGCAGTGAATAACTTACAGTGAATACCTTACGATTCTCATATAACTTGCAGTGTATACTATTATTATAATAAACGTTATCAAAAACGGACAACTATAGAGTCAAAGATTCTTTTGTAAAAGTCGTAAAGGTAATAGTGAGACAAGAACTGTTGATGGAGAAAGAAAGTCAGATACTCGTGAGAGAGTCGAATAGTCTAGATGGTTAAAGAATGAAATAGAGTCGAGAGTCGAGATTGGTGAAAGTATGAAATAGAGTCGAGAGTCGAGATTGGTGGAAGTGTGAAATAGAGTCGAGATAAATAGAGTCGAGATTGATGAAAGAATGAAATAGAGTCGAGATTGATGAAAGAATGGACATAGAGTCGAGATTGATGAAAGAATGGACATAGAGTCGAGATAAATAGAGTCGAGATTGGTGAAAGTGTAAGAGTCGAGATTAATGAAAGTATGGACATAGAGTCGAGATAAATAGAGTCGAGATTGATGAAATAGAGTCGAGATTGATGAAAGAATGGACATAGAGTCGAGATAAATAGAGTCGAGATTGGTGAAAGTGTAAGAGTCGAGATTAATGAAAGTATGGAAATTCTGATTTTTTGACGTGGGAGTCACAAGTGACTTATAACCACAAGTGTTAAAAGTCACTTTTTTCTCGAAAAAATTTAGAGTCTAGATGATAATGAAAAAATCCCTAAGTAAAATTCATAAAGTCACAATCCCATTGACACGCGTGTTATAAGTCAGTTTTTATCGAAAAAAATTACAAGTCCAAAATGACAAATCCCTCATTAAATTCAAAAAGTCAAGACCTCAAGAAACTCCATAGACATACGTGTTATAACTCCGTTTTTTCTCGAAAATAGACTATGTCAAAGTTAATGTACACGAGTCAATTAGAAATAGTATAAGTACGAAAATAATCGTGTACAAAACCTATGGCCGTCCCGGTACTCACTGCTATTACTACTAGATGGTGTCGGGATGTTTCATCATTGGTTATTATTGTCCTAACAATGTAAACAGGTGACAACATTGGGAGGGCCTAGCTACCAGACTGTGCAACTTTGATGTTGATACATTTAAATAATATTGCGATTATTAGAGACATTGATGAATCATGAGATGTTGACAAATTTTTGTAAGATATGGAAAGATTCTCATCAGATGTGGGAATTTAAACATGCATAAGATCTAGAATTACTTTTATAATACGTGGACATTTCTTTGTAATGTATGGAAGATCATCACGAGATATGGAAGGAATATAGTGAATATGTGTAAAGAGCTCATAAGATGTGGGAGATCTAAATGAGATTTGAGAAGATCTTCATTTGATGTGTAAAGAGCTCTACAAGATTTGAGAAGATCTTCATAAGATGTAGGAAGATCTTCATAAGATGTGGGGGATCTACATAACATGTGGAAAGAGCTCCACAAGCTGTGGGATGAGCTCCATAAGATTTGGGAGATCTGCATAAGATGTAAGAGACCTACATAAGATGTAGGAAGATCTTCATAAGATGTGGGGAGATCTTCATAAGATGTATGAAGATCTACATAAGATGCGGGGAGCTATCCATTAGATGTAGAAAGATCTCCATAAGATATGGGAAGATTTTCATAAGATGTGGGGAGATCTCCATAAGATAAGGGAAGATCTACATAAGATGCCGGGAGCTATCCATTAGATGTAGGAAGATCTTTGGAAGATTTTGGATATCTTCATAACATGTGGGAGATCTTCATAAGATGTGGCGAGATCTTCATCAGATGTGGGCAGATTTTCATAGTATTTGTGAAAATCTTTATAAGAAGTGGACCTATCTTTGTAAGATGTGGAAAGATTTTCACAAGGTGTGTGAAGAGATTCTAATTATGTGTAAATAGCTTTATAGAACATATAGAGATATCTGTAAGATTTTGAAATACCTTTAAACATGTTGAAAGGTCTTCATCAGCTGTGAAAAGAAACTAGTGTAACATGTTGAAAGACCATTATGAGATGTTGAACATTCTTACTTAGATATGGAGAGATTTTTGTAACATGAGGAACGATCTTTGTGCTAGAATTTGAGTAAGGGATTTTTTTTTCTCAATTTTTGTGATGGTTTTTTAAATATTTGCACAGGATTTTGTCAGTGAAGGGGATTGATATTACTTTCTTTGTATCTTATCTGTCTTTACTCCTACCCCCTTCACATTACCAGGTCTCTTGCACCTTTGCTTTATATTCAACATTATAATATGTCAAGGCATCATCTAGAAGTAGAATACAAATTCACCAAGATATGTGCAACTGGGGGAAAACATGAATATTAACCTTTCAAAAGAAGACAACAACATTTAAGTTCATGCCATCTGAGACTTCATTTGCTTGGTCACTGTGGTGATGTAATCTAGATACAGTGCTCATGCAATAACTTACAGAACAGAACAATAGATTATGCTGCCGAAGTATGCTTGTTATTAAGATGGATCGGATAGTTGAATTCACTAAGGTTTTGGTGACATTTTGGCAGGTGAGACATGTTTTTTGCCCAAATCCTCCTCTTCCTCTTCGTACCATCGTTTGACATATCAAGGAGAGGGGTAAATCTCAAGAGAATTGAATGTAGCTCATGTCTAGATTATATGTTTTAAAACATAGTGAGTTAAAGCCCATGATCATCTTACACTCACCTAAAATATGTCACTCGTTAATTTTTTTTGTTTCAAACTTGATTTTTGACACAATATTAATTTTCTTCTCTCAATTAAACTTCATAACTAAGTGAAGGAAAGACAAATAGTGATTAGTTATACCTGGCTGCATTCTTTCAGTTTTCGTCATTTATATAAGAAAATTTATTTTGCAGAATTTTGTACAATTTTCCTTTCTTTTGGTTAAATTATAGACATTTAACAAAATCATTATAATTATATTAAAAGTAGTAGCAAATATTTCCTTAACTGTAATGTATCTCATACAATGTGCTCTATTTTATTTGCAGTTAAAAAAAATCATATATATGGACACAGAAAAGTTTGACGCATGTCAAACCTGTATGACCGTTTCTGGACCATTTCTGGACTCAAGTAACCCTGTCAATGAAAATCTTGTTGCTCTTTACACAAACGGATGATGACATTTGAAAAGAAGTCTCTTCCTCTCACATGACACCTACAACACAAGACACCCTTCACATTGGCAAAAATTACCATACCAACCACAATGACCCGATTATCTTCTACGGCTAGCCACACCAATGTACTTTAATACCTTTCAAAGCCATCCTTTCACCTGAGTCTCGGCACGATGCGCTTACATCCCTTGACAAACAGATCATTACATGATACGCCCTCCGTCCGTCCGTCAGGTTGACGGGATCATATGATCGCCCCCTTTGGGAGACTCATCAGCAACATAGGTGCATATAGCCAGACATAAACACAGCCCTAACTCTTCTCTATGTAAAGTGTCAACAGGCTAAATTGAGCAGTCTACAAATAGAGTATTAGGTAATATTGTGGAATAGTTTTTCAGTTCCCATAGACGAACACAATGACTTAATGTCCCTTTTTGCTCTAATGCCCTTCTGGCTTTTTGCAAACAAATTGATGATGAAATCTTTAATATTGAATGCTCTTTCCTACCGTTGCCTAATGTTGGCTCAAAGGTTCAAAAAGGAATTTGGTTGATGTACGAAATTCACCACCAAGCAATTGTTTCCAGAGCATGCGTGGCACAACTAATCACTCCCTTACATGATCTACCATAGCACGTGCTGTAAAGGAAAAGGAGAAAAATAGAAATCAGTGATTTAGGTCCATATATCATTTCCACCTGGATGTTAAACAGCTTTTCCTATCCTTCCTGTTAGGATGTTATTCAGATTTGATATATTTCATAACATGACCATTAATGTCACTTTACCACTTTACTACATCCTCCATCTTCCTGTGATGAATACCACCCTGACGAACATAGATCCTCTTACTTGAGATAGAAAATGGCTGTTGGGTTATAATTGTCTGTTTGGAGCCAGAATGATGTAAAATATAGAATTAATGCTCTTCTAGCTCTCAAGAGATATTTTATATTGATGTTCAACAGTAATAGTGCCTTTGATGTTTAATGTGTAGTTTAACATCGAGTTAAATGCCCTTCTGGCACTGTATAGATGATATTATAAAATTGATATTCAAATACTACTAGTGCACTTGATACCAAATGTGTACATTTGTTTTTAATTGGAATATCAAGGGCTCAACTATTTAATGTAAACAATGATTGGTATGACCAATGATCCCATCAACAACAATGTGATAGCAGTTCCTTTCAAGGTGGACTGGAGTACCTGGCAGTAGTACAATGTAATCAAAAGAAGCTTGACTCAAACCATTCATGTTGGTCAATTTGGATATCGTCATAATCATGACTTATAAAAACTTTTCTTACTGGATAGGTGCTTCTAGTATATAGGGGGGATATTACATACATTTGTGGTACTACTTTAGAGCTATTCATATATTGTTTTCTAATGCCTTTCTTGCTCTCAGGAGATGATAAGGTATCATTGTTTCTATTAATTTTAATTTGTAAAGTGGAGATATTGGGCCCTTGACAACGAAGCTGGAGTAATCCGATCTCATGAAACAATTTTGGAGTTGATTTTTAGGGAATTACCCATTAACCCTCAAACCATACTGCCTCTTATAAAATGTTAGTGAAATGCCATGTGAAATATTTCCTCTACGGAACAAGCATTGCTTGTCCCTTCCAGCCAGACGATGTGTTCTGGCCCTTTGCCATTCAATTATCTTGAAGTGGGATGATATCCGCTCTTTCAAATTTGTTCCAGTTCTGTTGGAAATTGCTACAAATGTATGACTAAAATGTTTTTGCTGCATTATAAAAGTTTTTGTGCAAAGGGATATGGGGGGGGGGGCATGATCGAGTTCAAGTTTACTCAAGTGTTCTGGTCATTGCTCCCCTATGTAATTGCTCCCTATACACCCCAACTGTCACTCTCTGTAGGAACACTCTAGTAGATTAAAACAAAATCTTCTTTTCTTCTCAACTTAATGTTCTCTCTCTCTCTCTCTCTCTCTCTCTCTCTTTATCTCTCTTTATCTTTTTTTGTTATATATTATACTTACTCCCTCATGTTCTGTGTATCTTTCCAGTTTTCTTTTGACCTATAATGCACATTGATTTGCAATATCATTTATACACATGTAGTTACATCGCTAAGCATTTCTCAACAGCTATGTAAACTCATCTGAGTTGCTGTCCAATTCATTTAATGTATATGTTAGAGGGGTATGAAGTTGAGTTTTGTTGTGCTGATTGCTTGTCTGCAGTGGGTTATGAAGAGAGAGAGAGAGAGAGAGAGAGTAATACAGATACACATAGAGAAGAGGCAGTGTGTACAAGTCAGAGATATAGAGAGAAAAAAGAGAAAGAAAGAGAGACAGAGGAAAGAGAGAAACATACAGTCATAGCAAGACAGAGTAAAGGAGAGAAAGAGCAAGAGAGAGAGAGAGAGATAGGGAGAAAGAGAGAGAGAGACCAGTTGCTATTAAGAGTTGGCAGTAGACTTCTTGACACCATCAATGAAGAAGTGATGAGGGGAGAGGAAATTGGATGGGATGGGCAAGAGGGAATTGTGTTTGACAGTATGTCTGTTTAGGTGTGGTCATTCTTAAAATGGCTGACTTCTAAACCCGAGAGCAATAGTTTGCCATTCTAGGCGAATGGTGCTTATTCTGTTGAAGATTCTCAAACACAATCTGAGAAGGCTAAAATTGGTAGTGACAGTTACATTTTAGATTGAACATAAAATTCAAAGTCCAATCCTGTGACTGATAATGTAAAATAAAAATTAAACCAATTCCCAAATGAATCTGCTGAAATGTAGGTGGAACATGTATCGGATTACTGCGTTGCCATTTCAATATCACTGATTTATGTTCATGAGCCCCCAGCTACAATTTTATGGTTGCCAAATCAGTGAGATGGGACCTCTTAAATATTGTTATAGGTATAGGCACATTTCATAGCTGTGGTTATTAGCCATTAGGGACAAGCTTTTTCACTATGTGCTTTAAACAGATTCTGGTGAATTAATTTTCATAAGTTTATTCCAATCATGTGCCAATAAGAGAAAAAACTTTTCATTATTTATAGACAATAAAAAGATTAGAATTCAAAATCTCTTGAAAATGGTTGATAATTGCTCACAAACTTAGAAGCAGAGAAGGGGTTAAAATGAATCACAATCCGAGTCTGGAGGATCTTATTTGTTACAATTTTGTCAGTATTTTCTTTTTAATGAAGTAACGGTCATGTCTGAAATCTCAATTGCAGTTGGGTTATAAAACTGTAAAGGCTTTAGATACTTCCTACAGAGACTTTAAAATCTGAAGAAAGTTTAAATTTAGGCTGTCCATGCACTCTGCAGACTTGTCACCTCAGCCAGCTAACGATGCCAAGCTGATAATACAGCTTGCGTGAGGAGGATAGACCTTTTTTTGTTTACCAATGAAGACAGAGGAAATTTGTTAATTCTAGATGGAAGGAAACGAGACTTTGATAACTACCTCAATGCTACTCCTGTGGTCTAGCGAGGGAATATGTCCCTCAAGTCCTAGACTTTATGACTTTCACTCTGGTCATGTGTGTCTGCTACAGCTGCACCTCCTTCTCCTTGTGCCATATTTGTTTCACCTTGAAAATATAGTTATACTGATTTTAAGAAAAAACAGTAATTCTTAATATTTGTTTCCTCCTGTTTTGCTCTATTGTCATATTTGAAAGACTTGAAGGTAAAGTTAATTGGTTTTGAGGAAGAACAAAAATTGTTTTTCTATTATGCCTTTATACTTAAAAAACAACTTGAAGGTATATTTCCAGTGAATATAAGAATAAACTATTAGAAATGTATTTAAGTGCAAAACAGCATGTAGATAGCCAAGGAGGGAGATTGGAACTATGGAGAGAGCGGATAAACAATATGGAGTGAGATCAAATACAGAGAAAATAAAGGGAGACATATAAGTTAGATTTTCTGTTTCATCCTGCTTTCTACAAGGCAACCTACATTCACCTGATACAATTGTCTCATTCTTGTTTTACTTCACCTGGCAAAACATCCGTTGTAATTTATAA
This sequence comes from Strongylocentrotus droebachiensis, assembly GCA_035222895.1. Taxonomy (NCBI): domain Eukaryota; kingdom Metazoa; phylum Echinodermata; class Echinoidea; order Camarodonta; family Strongylocentrotidae; genus Strongylocentrotus; species Strongylocentrotus droebachiensis. Next base: position 82,969 of record JAVYIG010005019.1, read on the forward strand.
CAGACTCTGGAACAAATGTTTCAAATTATACCTGACATAGCAGACAAGAAATTGAATGATTGCTATAAATTTGTCTTAATTTTACAGATTCCCGTCCAATTTTAAAAGACACCCGAATCTCAAAAGGATGCATCGCTTGAAATAGGATAGCCAAAGAAGTAATGAGGACCAGACATCTTTAAGTAAAAGAAATTATCATTTTATAGTTGATGCCCTCGTTATTTTCACTTCTTTATTTGCAAATTGATTTAACCAAACTATCCAGAAATGTGATGTAGAATAGTATATTCAAATTATTTAAATATATTGGTGTAGGAGGACGTAACTTGTGTTAATTGATAACCAGGGCGTAGTATTCACAAAATCTATCTATTCTGGGTTTTTTTTAGGAACAGACATTTTAATTGTAATAGCAAATCTAAATATACAGTGTGTCATTGGTTGATAACAACACATAGGTGTATGCATATGCAAAATATTTCTGCCAAAACACTAAATGAAAGGTTGAAATTTAAAATGTGTTATGAAAAGTATAATCATTTCTCCAAAATATTGATGAAATACATTTTTTTTTCTTCCTGAGAATACCACCCCTGTTTCTCATATATTGAAAGTCTGTAAATTCAAATTGTAATAAAAGTTTCTATGATGAAAGGGCGAGGAATAGCAGAATTTAAAGCGATGCCTTTTTAGAATCGCAAATTACAAAGCCAACTTTGCTCTTGCCATTTACTGTTGGCACAGTGCCAGGAGCATAGACAGCTATCATCATCTCCCATCTCTTGTGTCTTGTGCTGGATCTTCATAAAGACAAATCCTTCTCATCCTCCTCATCCTCTATCCCTATCCCACCTGTCATCAACCACCATCATCATCATCCAGCAACGATCTGCTTCCAGGATTATATACAAGTCGCTCATTGGCACCCCTTGATCAAGCTGATACACCCTAGCCAAAGGAACACACAATGATAGCGATTATTTCACTATCCATGGCTTTTCAATGTTTTAATTGCCATATCCACTTGAGTGTATCTCTTCTCTGCAGGGAATTATATAGACTAATCCAAAAGTAGATTTGTTAGTTTGGATAAGGCGTGTTATTGGTTTGTTTGATGTATGAGAAAAGTGATCATTTTAGTGATGACTATAAGTTGAAACTTGTGTTGAATTTGTGTAACAGAAATGCAGCTTTGGCGTCTGAATAACCTGAGCTAATTTCCCCTATTGTCACCATATCCTCTTTACAACTTATAAGAAAGAAACAAATTATGCTACTAAAAGAAGTGAATATTCTGTAAGAGAATTATGATGCACCTATACCTTAAGAATACTGTTTATTTGATATGTTGTAATATTTTGTTTTTTCTCTCCATTTTATATTTCTATCACTTCCTCATTTCCTCTCTCCACTTCTCTCTCTCTCTCTTTCTTTCTCTCTCTCTATCTCTCTCTCTCTCTCTCTCTCTCCCTCCTCTCTCTCTCTCTTTCTATCTCTCCCTTTTCTCTTTGTCTCTCTCTCTCTCCCTCTATCTCTTTTATTCTTCCTTTCTTTCAATGCTTCATTTGCCATGGCTGTCCATACAGGTAAGAAATATTTGTATTATTCTTCACTTTCAGTCCATGAACAGCACATATCTTGTAAAAAAATATATGTTGAACTATCCATTTGCACTCTTTCCCGAAACAGCTCTTTCACACCAGTTTTGGCCAAATTCATTGTTACTTTTACACAAAAATTCTTGTGAAATATAGTATTTTATATAATATAATAGTTCTTTTATTTACAAAAGCATAGAATCTGACACAAGAAAAAGAGAAACATATATTACAAAAATATATGCACACATGTAGAATATCTATCACGGTCTAGTCAAAATCAAGCCTTGAAATAAATACAGTGGCTTTTGAAATATGTAATGGTTGTAAATGTGATATTGTTATTAACACTCAATTGTTTTCACCAAGCTTTAACTAAGTCATATAAACCAGGATTAGAACTTTACACAATGTCATCAAACTGATAGTTAGTGAAGGATTTACAAATTATTTCATAATGAATATAAATAAATTAAGAACACTTAAATATTACATGAATGGATCAAATTAAAATCTAAATAATGCATTGTGATAAGTATGTCACTGGCAATTTCTCTTGCGGGAAGCATTTAACTGTGCATAGAGCATCACAGAACTGAGCATGTATTTTATTCTTCCAAGTATGAACAATTAATAAATACAATACACAAATATGTAATTATGGTTTTCTTGTCTAGAAAAATACCATTAAAAGTTTCTTTCACATAATGAACCTAAAATAATGTTTCAATTTACCGAAAGTTTTCCGAAAGGCCAATCTCTCTTAGCTTTTAAGCACATTTATCAATATTGATTTGATAAACTTGAATTCCATAACGATGGTTGGAATATCTGAAGATATTTATACAGTGAGATTGAGAGTATAGCATCATCTCACTAGTTTATCGACAAGATCTTATTCTCAGATGTGAAGGGGTCCGTCTGTCTGTTAGCACATGACACTGCACTTCTAACCAAAGTCTCAACTGGTCCCTCTTGGATTCTAAATGTTAAAGATCCTCTAGAATTTGCTTTCCCCCTTTCTCTCTTTCTCTCTCTCTCTCTCTCTCTCTCTCTCTCTCTCTCTCTCTCTCTCTCTCTCTTTCTAAGGTAACCAAAGCCAGGTACAATGTCTGGTAAGAACTTTTGGCAAATCATTATTCAACTCATCACCCTTAAACTTCACTCAGAGCTCCCTCACCCCCTCTCCTCTCCTATCCTGTCCTCTCCTCCCCTCTCCTCTCCCCCTCCCTTCACCGTGGAGTCTTTCACCCATGCTTCTCCACACAACAGGTGGTGAGAGACAAGCAGTCAAGTCTATCCACAAAATACAAAGTCATTCTGATTCTAAAGTAGAGGTGAATCTTTGAATTTTTTGTGTATAACCCTTTATCCCAACATAGTCTACACCTGTGCATTTTAACCAGGAAGCACTTCATCTTGTATGTATTATTTTTGGAAAAGGTGAATTGTAATGCAGTCATAAACATATTTCAATTGCTGGATGGCTGGATTGAGATGAATTTCCCAGTTTACATATTTTACTCTGCCGTTTTTCACTGCACATGCATGAACACTTCGTGACTGGAAAAATCATTGAGTATTGACTTGAGTAATCAGTCACGAAAGAAATTAGAGTTTAAGAATAATGATCGTGATAATATAATTAGAAGCCCTGTATATGCTTTAATTTGAAGAAAATTACAGTTTTACAAAATGAATTTGTATAAATGTCGATTACCATAAGAGATTGGCAATTCAAATTCAAATTCCATACTAAATGCAAATATAGTATACACCATTTTCACTGAATATGAAGTAACAACAGAACAAAGATATTCATTTCCTCTGACTTTTATTCTCATGAGCCTGAGTATTGAGGTGTTGAGGAAGTGTTGGGTTCCATTTTGTCCAGGAGATGTGCCTAATCTGACATTCTTCATTATAAAAGTTCATCACAGGATGCAATTGATTAGAAGAATTACTCTCTAATTTCCCCCCTCCCGGCGAGACAGCGCTCATTACTGAATCGCTAGATAGAGGGAGTTGTGAAAAGGCACATAATTAACAGCCCGATGTTTGGGATGAAAGGATTTTGGGTAAAGCCGTTGTTTCCATATTAAGGGCGGTTCTTCTGTCCGCTTTTGGGATCCTATACCACACCTTTGTCGTTTTTAGAACTAGTCCAAAACATGCTGTTCTTTGTACATTATGACTTAGGTTACCACAGGGCTTAAATATCACCGCAGATTTACATACCGGTAGTACATAATCTGCAGCACTGACATGGTTTAAGTGTAAATTCACATTAGTTACCCGTAAAAAATGTCAGGAAAGTAACTCATGATTTTGTTCTCATTTATTACATACTTAGGACTTTCATGTCTTAATAATATCAGCTACCCAAACTGAATCAGCTGATATATGGTTATAATTTTTAAGATGGTGAAATAATGTAACTATAGCCTTGGAGATAAATTTATGTTCCATTTTACAGGCATTTCCAGTGGGATTACTGCTAGTTGTATCTAGTTTACAGTAGTTACTTAAACAACGTTATGCTAATGACATAGAAAATGGTGATATGGTACATTAATTGTGTTCAGAGAGGGTGATAGGAATAGATGATATGACTCATGTCAACCAAAAAAATACATAAAATTGTTCATGATTTTCCTCAAGAACCAGCTATGATGATTAGTCATAGAAATGGATACTTCATTCATACCCTAACAGCACCCTGATGTAGAAAGTTACAGAAATCTGAGGATCACATCTAGAAAATGCATTCTCCTGCACTGAGGATGTTGCAGAAGGAAAAGAGTTCAGGGTTACAAGGATGCCAAAGGAGGAAAAGGGTTTGGTTCAGGATTTAAGTTAAAGAAAGAAAAAGGAGAGACCAAACTAGTTTTAAGAAAGAAGGAACATAATCATAAAACAGTGTTGCCAAAATTAGGGCACAGGGGTATTTCTTCTTCTTTTTTCTAAAGTATATATTTCAATAAATAATTGGATCAGTATTTACAGTGGATGAGTCAGGCTCACAGGAGAATAAGGAGTCAAGATTCGGCCCGATCTCGAGGGAAAGGGGAAGGAATCTAAGTTTGGATCTATGTCAGGAATGATGCTGCAAGCTAACAGAACTTAGCAGGAAGTATCAAGTTGACAGATCTTCCAACTCGAAACTCGCATGGAGTGGAGAAAAGTCCATGGATGGTTGAGAAGGGGAGTAGGCCAAGTTAGAGCTTGTCCCGACATAACATGGTAAATCAAGTTAGAAAATGGCTCTACAGAAAAATAAAACAACACTGCCTCTTCTTAAGTTAAGAGGGCAATTCTCATACCTATAAAAAAGTTTGAATATTGAGAGCCAGAAGGGTGTAAGTTCCAATACTTTAATTCAGAGTGAATGCCCTTCTGGCTCTCACCAGATAAAATGTCTACCACAGGGGCATTTGATGGTTCACCAATGTTAGTGGGAACAAGGCTTAAAGAGTAGTTCTTGTATGAATGATGGTCTTTGATGATCGGTATAGGAGGAACTCCCAGGAAAGTGATGACATCACAAATTTAGAAAATAGCCGAGAGAGTTTGTAAAGTCGAATGGAAGAGGGAAGGGAAGAGGTCTAGCTTAATTGATAGTTCTATTTTAAGAAATATTTGCCAAAAGGGTCCAATTTGTTTAACTCTAACCAAATCCTGTTGCTATTTTGAGAAGCGAGCAAGCATTTGGTGTCACGCTGCAGAAAGGATGAAACCAAGTGAAAAGGATTTTGCCTAGTAAGCCAAGAAAAGTTCAGTACAAGTATTATAACTAGCAAATTAAATGAAAGTTCATGAAAATTAAATGAAAGTTCATGAAAAGTACACTTAACACATTACAGTCGTGCACAGATTTTATGTACATTTTTCAAAATCCATCCATGTTTTAGGGATACTAGTGCTTCTCGTTCATATCAGGATTCAATGTTTTCTTCAACGTATTGGACAGTTGATTACCCACTGATTTTCATTGAGTTTGAAATGTAAATGCAGTATGGATTCAATATCCAAAGTGTTATAGCATTCAGAACACTAGCAATGTATTGCAACCATTTACGGAAAGTTACAATTGATGTGAATAACAATTTTTTGCAATCCCAGCCAATTGTCTATATGTATTAGATCATTAGGTCCTTGCTTAGTGCATATAATGCATGGTCATTGACAAAAGTATATAGGCCTTTACTTTAAGGGTCTGCAGTCAACAAGGATATATAAAGGATATTGAAATGGATGCTGGAATCACAGTGACTTGACTCTTTTTAAGAGGATAAATTGTTGCCTTGGCGCTAAACCAACAAAACAATCAGAGAATTTAATAGGATGAATACAGGCAATCGGTTTGCTCCCCTTAAAATGAAGATTATAGAAACGTATGTCAATTTAGATTTAGTTGATTCAGCACCCATATCATTTTATGAATTTGATTACAGTTTAAGAAGCCACCTGTACCGATAAATATTGTGAAATATATGACATGATTATAATGCTTTGTAGGTTTTATGTTTAATAGATGAGAACATGACAAATAGTCATCTTTACCTCGGACTTGGAATAAGTATAAACAAATCAAATATCTTTTTTTGCTGGACGTACCAAATGATGAGCATGCACTAATTCAGCCTCAGTGGTTTGATTCACACTCCTTCTTAATGATTGAGTTGGAAGGCTAACATAGACATAGGGACGGACAATCAGAAGAACAACGAGTCCGTGGACAGACATGATGATACATCGCGACCGCAGCTGACCTGGGCTTGCATCTTGAACCTTTAAGAGATGACACCTGTGAGACAATGATGACCTTATCGCTTCCAGCTAATAACATCTTTCATGCAGGCATAAATTGGCATGGACATCAGCAGCTCAAGAGCTGAAATCAATTCAAACATAGCAAGGATACAGTGCAGAAATTTCAATTTACAAGACTAAAGACAATGGAATCTTATGCATAGAATGGTTCGCCTCACCCGACCAATGTCTTCATATCTCTTAATTTTATCCTTTGTTATCCGTTGTGATGCTTTTTAGCCATTAAGCCTTGTTCAGATATGCCGTGGATATCTGCATATCTGCATGGACAAGCCTTTGAAGCATGGGTGTCTTCATAACAGTTTCATAATAATGAATCCTAAATGAACATTTAGCACTTCAACAAACTACATAACACTTTAAAAAGTATATATTTATATATATATATAAATATACATATATATAGGTAGGAGGGGAGAGTAACACAACCCATCATTTACACCGCGTTCAATAATAAATAATCTATTGATCATACATAATTTGATATAATACTTTGAATAATTCATATTTCAAAATTGCATACACAGTTGGAAGTATTTATCAAATTTCATTTCTGTTTGTATTATAAACCTCTTTTTTTTAAATCTCAAGATGTACTTGCATTATAATACTGCGATATAAAAAAATTATCAAAGTTTTAGATGTCATCAACTTCAATATGCAAGTCAGGTTTTCCTGTCTCCTGAGACTTCTAAGATCTCCATTTTTTCAACTTTCTATCTTGGCCGTTACCACCATTAGTAGCTTAATACATACATGATTCATAGCTTAAATAGTACATCTTATACTTTTTTCTTGGGCACATGATCCCAAATCACCCGTCTAAGTCCAGCTTCAAACCACAGAATATCTCGCTCATAATTTTAAAGCAGTAACTACAAGCTTTTGAATTAACATATCTCAATGTCTGTTTCATTAGGCACAGAATATAATGTTGTTTAAAGAACTTCAAATTTCCTTGATTACTGGACCCGACTGTAAACACAGTTGTGAAGTTTATGTGAATACCAATACTTGACCCAGGGGCCATGTCCACAGTAAAACCTGTGTTTCTAAAGGTGATCGCACCAGTATCCTTTGATATCAATAGGGTGAACACATGAGAGACAGTCCTCCAAAGTGTTCCACCAAACAGCTCATCTCTATAGGTTGTAGGAGGTCCTACCATGGAGACCCTTGTAAGGGGTGTATGTCTGACATCCTGTAAGCCATGGACTTACATCAAGACAACTCCCACAAGACGAATCCTCCACATGTAGCTCTCGTTGTAGTCAAAGACTGCATCATAGAGTGGGTGAACTTAATAGACTCTTCAGGTGGAAGGAATCCAGAGCTTCTGTACAAATTGTTCCATTGCAGAGCTCTAGGAAGTTCTCCAAGCAATGATTTCATTGTGGCGACTGTTCCAAGGGGAACTGCACAGTTCATCTGTTGTCATCATTGCTCTCCACTTGCCCATGTCTCTAGCAGTGCACCACATATTCCTTCCACATTGCTAAAGCAATCTTTAAGGTCAGTTCTGGAAGCCTCTTAAGAGTCAGGTACTGCTCTTTGTAGAGTTATAAGAATACTGAACTCTCTATTTTCCTCTTACAGTGTTTGAGCTGTCTCGTCTCCATCCAGTTGCAGGTGCCATCTGAAGACCTGATACAACTAGAATATTTTCCTTCGCAATCTGTGTTTCCTGAAAGGTATGGGTTGTAAGGGCAGACATCCTTCTCCTTGGCTTCAGGAGGCCAGTACAGAGTTCCAGATTTGATCTACACACAGAGGAGAATAACAAATGAATGATTATTATAAAATGATATTTCAGATTTATACAGCACATGTCCCAAGACAAGACTGTTATGCAGCCCAGGTATATAATAGCCCAAACAAAATAGTATAATATGTACTCATTAGAAATGGGCTGTGTGTGATTTATTTGATTCAAGTATTTTTATTGAAAGGAACTTCAATTTATATCTTAACTAGGTCTTCAAACTTCATTTTTTCACTTTTTACAGTCATTTTCAAATTTCTGTAAGGGTTAGAAATGATCATGTTTGTACTTTATTCAGTGAAGCAGTGTTTTTGTTTTTGTTTTGAAGTTTTAAAAACCCTGTTCTATTTGCTATAATCCTTGGGGTAAACTGTTGTCTGGGTCAGGTTCTCTGCTCCCCACCCGTCTCTAATCTACTCTTTAGTTTTAGTGTTAATCTTTTTTAACACATGTTGCCATCCGTTGATACTCAAGTTGTCTGGGACAATGTCAAATCTCTGTCTACTGCATGACTAGACCTGTCCTTCCATTTTAATCAACTCCATGGATACAATTTGCCTTCAAGTAGCACAAATTTTCTACAGACTCCTAGGCCCACATTTTTTGTAGAGTTAGTATTCGAAGAGTTTTAGTTTGAAATCTGCTTTTACTAATGTATTTTGGTAGGTTCATAGCTCAGCTCAGGAGGCAACCACCTTCCCATATCCTCTGCTTCAGCTGTTATTATTTGTGGAAAGGGAATTTGGATGACCCTTCTGTAGACACCATCCCACAATATACAAAAATAGGCAACTTGCCTTGTATAAAGGTTAATTGACATTCCATCTCAGGGAGTAAACAAGGTGCGCAAAACAACCCCCTGCTGTATAAGACAATGCTCTGATGGGTGCAGGTATGTACCCCTGAGGGGTGAAGATGACACAATTATTGTCCACGCAGGAGAAAAATCGTCCAACTATAAGTTGTGTACAAAAGATTTGAATAACACACCAAGACAATTGGCATACCAACTACTGTACAATATACTACACTTTTAAACAATTCAATATGCAAGCAAATTATCAGTAAAAGTATTAGTTGAAAGAACATATCTTACGATATCAAAGTCTTCATACATTGTTCTTTTTATGTGGGTGTGGGTGCGTGTGTGTGTGTGTAATCTCTTAGGATGACTGATTTTCTATCTATCATTGTCTCATGATGAGAGTGGGAAGTATTTGATTATGGGAGAACAAACAAAATTGTTCCTAAGTTGGTGTCATCATATCCTCGTTATCTACTTAAAGTGAGCCCTCGAGTGATCTTAACCCCCTTCCTTTGTATACAGACAGTCTAGGATCGGTCTGACCTGACTGGATGAAGTGGACCTTCCTGTTTATGCTTTTCAATGCCTTTTAATTGTTAAGTGTGATGACTGAGGGTCAAGTAGCTTTCAGCAAAGAATACATCCTTTACAGAAGTGATGCGGAAAGCCGATGACTGGTTGTAGGATTGTAATCGTTTAGTAATCAGTAATGATATTTTGAAGCGGCAAAACGTCTTGTGTTATGTGAGGACAGTAAACATGTTTTCTTGACAACCAGTCTGGTGTAATTAGGATAGGATGTGTGACAGGAAGTGACCCACTGATTGTAACAAACCGTTAAAACAATTTTTCTTCTTTTATTTGTCATCAGTTCACTTAAAACTTCCAAGGTTGATGTATTGATTCCTGAACTTGTTTTTCTACAAGCTCAATGCCACAAAATTTTGAAAAATATTTGATGTTTCACACTTTGCTTGTGTTTTGAACTATAAGGTTAATAACTCTTTAGAAAGGTACATGTATGTTGTAAATCTATTTTCAACAGTGGTTGAAAACTGTTTGTTTTTACATTATATCTGGAAAAAATGTTTCTTTTAATATGTCCTACATATATTGATATAACGAATCAAATCAAATATGTTGTATCAGATAGGGAATCTCCTTGCATCAGATTTCCAAACCTATTTTGCTGTTTTATGTCAGTTTATTTTCAAACTTTGTTAAAGAATTAAAATTGTTTGCTTGACAGGTTGTATACTGGTAGCAAACAAACGGTGGAATGTGAGAAGAGGCAAGGTACTTTCTGCCATATTGTGTTGATTGTATTGCACCATTTCCGTGGGTGTCTGTGTATTGATGGGTATTTCTCTACTACCTCTAATGCTTTTTTTCAATGGGAACAAAAAGTGACAAATTGTTTCTTTTATTCAGCTAAGTTTAGCTGATTTGTCACGCCTGGAAAATATAATCTTTTACAAATAGATGTGAAGGATTGGTTGTGACGTACATAAGCTGCTGAAGTTATGCAGCATTTGTCAAATGGTAATATCCGTCTATTGTTTAGTGATTTTGTCAGTGTAAGGATTTAGGACAGCTAGTACACAGCTTTGAAAGATGTTTTTGACACAATTCTTGGTGGGATGTGCATATATTGCAATGGATGTTTCAGTAGTGCTATCGACATCGGCCACATGTAGTTTCTCATTTTTACTGACAGTTCATAAATCTATGTAAGAGATATGAAAAAGCTATAAGGGACTTAAAATTTGAGTTTTCTGTCTGAAAAGAAAATCTCAAGTCACTCCATTCCCCATCTAACCTTCCCCATGTCCAAGTCAATTAAGCCTTGAGGTCTCCTCAGCAACTGGGAACTATATCATGACACTATTTGGGTCCTCGATCATGCTTCCCATATTCAGAGATTAGGTCAAGACTATATTAATAAATTCAGATCAGTATGTCTTAACATCCCAGAGATACATGTATGCGCACTCAATGCTATCTGTGTCATTTGTGGTTTGATGATGCTGTAGAAACTAAAAATGTAAATATAGAAAATGCAGTTACTTTTCTGTTTGAAACAAAATGATTATTTGGTATTCGTCGAAAGCATCGTTAAAACCACCCAGATATTTCCCCAATTTCCAAAATACAGTCTTGTACAATTCAATATAAATGAGACATTAGACATTAGAGTGTGCATATGTGATGGTGGCTTTTCAAATACATTTTGAGGATACAATTAGAAGACCTCTGTTTGACTGCATTGGTTTGAATATAAGGTACAGCTCTGATACCTCAGTCACACCAACAAGACCATCACCGAACCGATAAAGGACCAAACAAAAAATGACATTATCCAGATTGGCCAAGAATGGGATGGTTTGGCGGTGTGACATTAAAAGAATGAGAAAGCTCACTTTTGTTCATCTATCTGTAAACCCAAATGTCTGTATAATTCATGAAGTGACAACTTACTCTGCAGACATCGCAATATTTCTTGTAGGTATGCCTGAGTCCTCTCCTCTGATCCTTAGTGAGCTTGGACTTCTCAACTACCCAGTCACACAGGCCTATGAAGATCTCCCCATCTACAATATAACCTGGAGAGAAAAAGATGGGAAAAGAGAGATAGAGAGAGAGGAACAGAAAGTGAGGGAGGAAGAGAGAGAGAGATGAAGAGTCATTGTAATCAAATTCATTTTAATAAATTGATGATATATAAGAGGTCATGACACACAGTGACTCCTATTTCAACCTCTTCTGACTGTTTCAGGGTTTGACTTGATATCTTAGTTAAGGATGACACTTTGGAAGATGAGATGCCCAGGTGACTTGAAAACAACTTCCTTTCATAGTAAACAACCTAATTGTTATTGCTTCAGTATAAACAAGAAACCAACCAGTCAACAATCTTGACCCCCTCCGTAGCCCAAATATGTACCCTTTCTGCTTGAGCCAGTATATATACGTTGCCACAGACTAAAGGAGCCCCCTCCTAGGGTGTGGTGACGTACCCCTCTTAACCCCCATCTGCTAAGCAATGGCCCCTATAGTGTCTGTGGTTTGTAGCCCAAGTACCCCTGGGTCTCTTTCTTCATCGAATGCAAGACATGTCAGGATCGTGATGTCTTGACTACTCCTAGACAATTTGATGACAGTGCAGAGGCAATGACCATCCAATACAACAGTTCTCAGTGCACTGAAAAATATTTCATTTTTTTAATGTTGCAAAATGTGATAGTTACACTGAACGTTCACAAATTTGTTCAATGTACTGAAACAGCACTGGAAGTTGAAGTGGGGCACTCACTGAGAGATGTGGTTGCCAGTCAAGTGTTTCACTACCTTCCAATGTAAATAGTCTTTGGGATAAAATACAAAATGTACAAACTATCCTCAAATAAACAAATCAAAAATAAATGTAAAATCAAGGATGTATCTATAAGGCTTAAAGTCCAGCATCTAACTTTGCCTTCAATGAATTGGGCCATCAATCTCCTGACATGGCCCCAGATGTGATGTAAAAGAAGTGCAAGGAGTGCAATCAATTGTGCAACTACTCTCCTTGCACTTTTTCTTACAAATATCCCTCAGTACAAGTGACTTTTTATATGAATTATGTCCATGGGAATGTCCAGGAAGAATGTGTAAAAAAAAGGAAAAAAAGTTAAGGTCTGGTTGTGAAAAAAAGAAAAGATGCAGTGAACATTGTACTGCTTCAAAGTCAAAGCCATTTTGGTGCCTTTTTGATTGTATTTTGTGGCATAATTGGTATTTGAGTGACCCTACCCAAGACCGGCCTGCCAGCTACCCTTTTGTCGTCACATCACCTTGTACAGTGCAAAGCTGCAGAGTTATCACAATATTGATAATTCTTTTCTGCACCAGCAACGCCTACTATTTTTCGTTCTTTTCACACTAACCCAAGACTAGCCAATGTTTGCAAGCTTGAGTGACAAGTTTGGACATTTGGTGGAAGTAGTTAGGAATGTCATTATGGGCTGAAAGGTTTATTTGAATCAATCATAGAGTTCCTTGTTGGAGGGTACTCTTGAGATACATAGATATATCTTGACAATTCCTGACCGTATGAAATACCCCTTATCCCATTTTCACACTATTTTATGACTGGCTAGGTAGAAGAAACATTAGGCACAGAAAGAATTAAAGTGCAATTAGGCATGAATCAAATATTGCATTATTTGTATGAATGTGCTGGGTGAATTTGAGGATGTGCACCCTTGTATTGATTTTGTAAACTCTTTTCCTTTGCCGAGCCATTTGCATCGAGAACAATAAAATTATTCTTTAATAGTTCTTCCCAATCATTTTTGCAAGTTAACAGTATTAAATGACATAGGAATGAGAGCTGAAAATTGTGTGTTTGACAATGACTTTGGGATACATTCTATTATGAGATGCCCACTCTGTAGGGGTAACTTGACACATCATCTAGAAGGCATAGGCAAGAAATACATGACAGTACAGGAAGTTTGGTTTCGAACTGTATTAAGAACAATGGCAGATCCTTAATGACTGGCAACAGCTGACTCTTTATACCTTCACATTCCTTAGATGCCATTAAATGTCAAGTCAAGTTCATTTTCTTGGATCCTTATCCTTCCTCGTATTAATGGCTGCCTTGGCCGATGTGTTGTCTTGATATCCTTTCTGCCTTGTTTATGATATATTATTTAAAGAGACCCAACATTTGCTCTGACGACATTCACTCTAGCGTTTATTCTAACTCAGTTAGAGGGCTATAGGATTAGAGTTGCAGCTAGGTATGGTTTAGGATAAGAGTTAGGTCTAGTGTGTGACCAAGGGTTGATGTAGTGTGTCCACATTATTTCAAAATATGTGATCATTAATTCCTATGTTGCTGATCTGTTAAAATGTTCTTCTCTGTTTAGCTCACTGTATGATAATGATGGTACTATATTTTCTTAAATAACATGTAGATATGTCAAAAAAAAAAGTAAACTTGGTGAGTCTACAATGATCGACAAGGATCGTATGAATTTCCTGGATGAAATAGGAGATTAGATTTGTGTGGGTGTTACCTAAGTCTTCAAGGAATGTACATATTAATTAAATCTTGAAATTGGCAGGATTCTAATCTTGTTAGAAAAGATTTGTAAAAGGAAACTTCTGAATTATTTCTTTTCAAAAGTTTTAATGACTTGTACAACTATGATTAAGAGAGGGAAGGGGAATTACTACCCCCCCCCCCTGTTCTATAAGTTATAAGGAAATGTGCTTTCATGGTCTTGTTGAATTGCATGAAGTCGCCTCTGGATTAACTTGTTGGAACTTATTTGAAACCTCTTCATAGCACAATTAGGTCTTCCCCATTTTATTCTTCTAAAATTCATATATTCTTGAATGAAAGGCTTAGATTAGACTCTTAATTTGAAGGGTTAGACCCCATCAACTAGTCCACTTCCACCTGCACTGTGATCAACATTCCACGCTCAGATTGCATAATTGAATGGAAGCTCAACAAGTGAATGAAGTCTATAAATAGGGGGGCTTATCCTACCACAACTAATTAGTGAAGTCTTAGAAATTGGATTGCTTTTTAACGTTTCATTAGATCATCTGTGGCCTTTTTCAGATACCGTCAGGTAACAATTTGTTAGAATCTATCACAAATTGATTGAAAATCTTGAATATTTCAAAGCTTTCTCATAGTATCTTTTGTACATGTAGGAGCAAACCTGAAAAACAGAACATGTGTGTATTTTCTTAAATTTTCTCTATCGAGTAGAATCCCTTTATTAAAATATTTGAGAATTTAAAAAATGTAAAATATAGCCCTTCATTAGAAAAATACCTTTGAATAAAATCTTGTATACAAAATAATGATATTATAATTTAGACATGTATATAAGTTACAAATCTGCCAGTTAAAATAAATTTATATCAATGATAGAACTGTTTAGAATACAAATACTAAAAACCATTTTGGTTTAGGCTGTGCCACAAGTTTAATCCATCATAAATTCTTTCTTTTTTTCAACTTAAATTTCAATTAAACTTAAATTTCACAGGATTCATCCTGAATATTCATAATGTAGTGATCAAAAAGGTAATATTTAGAACGTACTGTAATGATCAACACTCATTGGCATATACATGTATATTCATTTATACCACAGATATTTCTTTCTGGGCATATTTGAAATGTTTTCCTCTCTTATTTGCGAGGTTCACATGCCTCCAACTTCATGCAGAGTCATCCTCAAGTACAGGTTGTTTACAGGGAAAATAATCAAATGTGCTACTGGGTGGAGACTTTCTGGCAAATTTTCACAGGGTTCAATTCTCTACTTGACACCTACGCCCACACCCTAACGCAATGTAGCTAGGTGAGGGAGGGAAGATGGGAATAAGACCTAATTCTGCGTTTTCAGATCTTAGGTGGTTCAAGAGTTCATATCCAATTTGATTCAACATGGGTACATTCACATCCTTGACTTAGTCAACTGAAGCGAAATTTCAGATTTCCAGTTAAAGGTTGTATGTGACAAAGTAAAAATAAGAACCAACAGGATTTCTATGTTGTTGTAAAGACAGCAAGAAGTAATTGCTTTTTGTAGTTGCTTTGTAAAATGGAGAAGAAAAAATCAAGAAAAAAAAGAAAGAGGTGAATTATTATCTAAAGGGGAAATGGTATATAGGCCCAAGGGTCCTAGCTCATTGAATGTTTACACACTGTATAAGGAGTATTCATATCATCATGTGTTTACATGATAGTTTGTTTGTAAATCCTCCTGAACGGACTCTCACACCTTTCAAGGAATGGAAGTTAGTTCTTGGATAGCAGCCAACAAAAAGATGCAAATACCTGTACAATCAAAATGCATTCTTGATCGTATATATGAATTTGTATGTACACACACCCAGATATTTTTAGTTAACTTGTAACTTCTTACACAAGTCGTCATAGGAGACATGTTATTTCTTGAAGACACTGAAGAATTAGTTTACTTTTATTTTGAGAAAAGCAACTTTCTCTGTCCAAGCAAAATCTCTTCACTCCTGTATGCTAAACAAATCAGTAATGATATATTTCTGTCCCTTCTTCCACTTCATACCACTTTCTCTAAAAGCAAATTGGATGCCACAAAGAGACCAACACCAGACTGACAACAGACAAAACAAAGAATTTCATTACCCCCCAAATGGCCAAGATTTTTAAATTCATGGGTTAGTTTAGGGTCATGTCAGCCTGGCATAGGATATATTTTGTTTGTTTGAAAAATATATATTTCTTGTAACTTACCAGCAATAAGGTATCTTGTATCCATTTTGAGTTGTTTTCCACACATGCTTTCTTCTGGTTCCGTAAAGACATTGACTGTTGACTTGACTGAAATCATCTCCTCTCCCTTGTAAACCTTGTCCACCTTTAACGTGTATCTCCTCCTGTATTGCCATGGAAACGTCTCCTTGTATGCTCCATGATGATAGGCTTGGCGTGGCTGGTCAGCTACCATGAGAGGCAGCTCAGGTTCCTCAAGATGCTGGGGTTCTGGAGGTGGGGCTTCATCAGCAAGGACCATTGGAGGGGGGTTCTGGAAGCCCAAGAAGGGATTCCTCCACTCGGGTTGCCTTGGGGGAGGATTCCTTGGGTGTGGCCGACGAAGGACCGGCTCCCACCACTGGCGCTCTCTGAAGTCAGGGAACTTGAATGGCGGCCTCTTTGTGGTGGTTGCTGGGGGTAGCGTAGGGGCAGGTGCCTTGGAGGATTTGATGCCACCGTTCGGTACAAATGCCTCTGCTATTACTTTCCCTCTGATAACTGAAAATACAACAAATAAGAAACATAGAATAATTGTATCAAGTATGCATTAAAAAGATTTTGATGAATAAATCTTGTAAGTACAAATAAAATGTATAGACAAAGCACACGATCATTGCCTCAATTTCTTTGAAATCTGTTGATGTTACCCTACACCTCCCCCTCCCTCCCAGCATTTTCATTCTCATCAACTTTGTTTGAATACTGCGATTGTCTGTCGCACAAAGAATGACTTCTTGCCTTAACAATATAATATGAAAGAAGACTGACTACTTTCTCCCTTCATACCCTTGAACTGAGAATGACATTCAACTCATTTAAGAGGATAATCAATGTTGCAGACACTGTCTGTGGCCATTCTGATCGATCTCACTCTCAATCTTGGGGTACTGGTAATTGTGTCTAGGGAAAGGACTGAAAGTTGATAAGACAGAGCAAAGTACATTGCTAGAAGGAACCTTTAGTCACTCACTCATTCATTCATTCACATGTTTGAGTGGATCTCAGAATGTTAAGTAATGAAATATGATTTTGTAGCAATTTTTGTGACTCATTCCTAGGTCTTAAATGGAAGTTTTTATCATCAGAAATGCTTGTGATTTCCTGATTGGTTTTTTCAACTATACCAGTTTGTTCAACGGCTGAAAGCCATGGCTTAGAGTGTCCTGCGATGCTTTGAAAGGGCATAATCACAATTTTGTTATTAAATTACTTATTAATTTGATTGCTAAAGTAATATTACAATTAACAATATGGACATTAATTGTACCACCTGAGATGTTAATTACACTTGTCTTTCTTGAGAAATGCAGCAGTTATTCATGTATGTTTCCTTTTGAAATTTAGGAAGTAACAGAAATTCTCCAAGATAGAATCATAAGCATATGGCAATGCAACAACCACCTCACTACCGCATTAGGTTATCTCCATAGCGCGTACGTAGGCCTGTATTGCATGTTTTATTTCATGTAGGTAGTTCATTGCATACCATGCTGTTAAACAGGACTTGGCGAAGGTGAGCGCTAGTTGCGGATGGAAAGAGCTAGGGACTTGAGTCTTCCTGAACAATTTAATTTGTTTTAACGACAGGAAACTATCAAAGGCAACGTGACAGGTCCTCAGGCCTTGGAGACATGTGCCTTTTCCTGCGCCTGCCTCTAGACCATAGATCCTTCAAGAACCCTTTCGATCTGCTTCTCTCTTCACTCACTCTCTATAGCTATTGTAAAACACTTATTTTTTTCTTATTTTTTTTCTCACTTCTTTTTACCATTGTAGAAGATTGTAGAGATTGTAGAGATTGTAGAATTGATTCCCCTTTCACTGTCAATTATATATCTAATATTTTGGATGAGAAAAATCTTACTCTCTTCTCATAAAATTGAAATTGGATCTTAAATATAGATATAGTTGAAGATATTGAGATAAACAGTAAATAAGCACTTTGATTGAAATCTTATCTTATGAAATGTTAAGTTTTTTCCATACAATATTGAATCCTTGGTGACACCACATAGGTTGCAGTTCTGTGTACCCTAAAATTGCCCTATCTTTCCATTTCTACCCTCTGCTTTTCCTCCCTGTCCCCCAAAACAAATCTACATCTCTATTTAGTATTGAAATACTGCATTCATAATTTTGGTACATATATCATCCGTTGATAGCCTCAAGGGTGTTAACTCAAAATGCCCTTCTGGTTCTCAACAGACTCCTCCTCATACAAAGTGGTTAGAACTTAAGCAGAGGGCATGTCTGGTTCATGGAAATTGAGCCCCTATCAACCTACTTTAGTTTGACATTTTAATTTCAAGCAAGGGTGGTGGAGGGTATAATAATAATCATGGCATGAGGAGGATAAAGCACTTCTAGAGTGAAGGTTGGAAACTTCAACAGAAAAAGATCACATTAAATTTTTCCACAGGGACAAATTTCATCACATGATGGAATGGCATGCATCTTCATGTCAGGAAGGCATTAAATATTACCGTACATGCAATCTGCAATTGAGTGAAATATCTGCCACTTTGAACCATTAATGTTCATAGCTGTGAATGTGTGAGTCACTCATGTGAAGTTCAAGACAATGTTACTTCTTGTTAAAAGGAAGGCTGTTGATATTATTCTTGACAGTTTTATTGAAGAATGACACTCCAAGCATCCATTGTTTCTCCTGAGACCATGTGTTTTATCTTCAACCAAAGCAACTAAATTTTCATAAGCTGACTTGAATGTACCCTTTTCAAACATATGTTGAACAGTCACTACATAGTTGATCCTAACTTGTGCCTGCAACAGTCAGCTTAAACTGTAAAAAGGTTCATTGTAGTTTGTAAAAACCAAGTACATCAAAGATATGACCCAATTTTTGTGTGAGAAGTACTTTTTATCCCTTAGAATACATGTAACTGTTCATTCAAAATACAGACGAACAGTGTTCATTATAAACCTAGAAGCATCTATTCAACATAGATGCTTTTATCACATAAATCAATTGTATGCATGAACTACCTGTACATTTTCAGATGAAAAAAGTTAACAGAATGAATATACATTTGAGGAACATTACTACAATCTATACATTTATAGAGTTTCCTCAGAATTTTATGAAATTAAATTGACAAGAATCTGGGACACATCTCAATGAGCCATCTGTATGTCGCATCTTACAGAGTTCAACTGTCCTTACAACCAACGCAAGTTGGAGTGGATTGCACTTTATGTGAATGCAGCTAAGTATAGGACAGAGTATATAGCTCTGATCACATTCAAGTCTTTGCAAATATTAGGTTAGGAAGCTAGGACAGAGGGCCTGTAGAGGTCGAGTAGCCAGGGTGCATTCCTTCACGATCTCTTTGAAAACATGACAGGCAGCAGGCCGGGCAGGCAGCGAAATATAATAAACATGGGACCCAACTAAGAAACTGGTTCATTGTAAGCATCATCATTCATGTAAATCGCACCTTTTATGTTTCTTTGGCAACTGATAGTGATACTATGGAATTTTTATCTTCCCTCCAATATCTTAAAGCCAACATTTGTTTTCTTCTCTCTTTCTGTTTTTCATCCTCTCACTCTCTTCATATCTTTACGGACTGTTGGTCATATTTGAGCCAATACCTACGCCAATTTAGATCATGAAGATATATGAAAAAATAAGAGAGAGGGAGAGAGAGAGAGAAGAAGAGAGAAGAGAAAGAAAAGCAAAGACAAGGTGAAACCATACTACATGAGACTACTTTGCACAGCAGTCAATAATTCAGTATGACAGTCAGTCATATTTTTATGAGCATTCCATGAACAATGGGTCAGTGACAAGCGGAGGTCACAATGGCATAACAACAGAAAAACTGCCCTTCATATTTCATTCCACAACTGATCGTAAATATCCCATTCAGTATTAGCAGACTGGTATGTACATCTTCAAAAGAGACTGGTATGTACATCTTCAAAAGATATATATGCCAGTTACAAAACTTCCTTACAGTTTAGTCACTTTGGGGGAAAGCAAAGTGAATAACAAAGTGATCAATTTCCAGCTTGGGTAGGTTCTGCAACCTGTCATGTTTTAGTGGGATCGTAATTTGCTGCTTGTTTAGGTATTGTTGCAGGGCATGTCAAAGTCAACAAATTGCTTTCATGATTTTGATTGATGGCTTTTCAGCCTCAAATAAGAGCTGTTTTGGGGGTGCACTTTTTCACTTTTTATTTTTTTTTAACTTCACACCACTTTTAGTATTCGTCCCACTCTTGTACTTTTGTAAGATATTTTCCTACACGAAATCCACAAGCAATAACAAAAAATTTGTTATTCTTAGCTGCCTTTATTGAATACAATTCAGAAGAATGTTGATTACAATCAGAACAGTTTCTGGTTCTTTTCTCACCTGAACATTAATCATTTCCCCTAATTTCCCATTAACTCACTAGGTTAAGGTGAGAAGAGCTACTATGAGCTATGCCACTTGTAATCTCTATTTTCTTATTTTAATGATGATTAGGCGGTGTGTAGGAATTCCTGTCACACTTCACCTGAAGGTAATATCTTCAACTTTCATGTTTAGTTCAAGGGCACGATCAAAAGCCATTAACGACAAGTTTAGTAGTTACTTATTTAAGTGCCAAAAGTAATGAGAACATGTTATTAGACATGTTCATCCTGTGTATATTTACAATTGGAGTTTCATTTGTGTGGAATCATCAATCAAAAAGTCAAACAGAGATGACAAAAAACAGAAAACTACTTGGATACTGTGTACTATGAGTTAAAACATATCGTTTTGCTCAAGTTTTTGCAACAATAGCAAATTTTTAGAAAGTTGGAATTTATTCTGTGTCTTCTCATACACCTTGCGGCACTAACATAAGGAACAAATATTCAGGTCCAAATTCAATATGACTAGAAGCCATTGCCGTTGCTACTGTGCAAACTATATCCACATGGTATTACCAATTTGTCAGAAATTGGGTCTAATGGAGATTGACATGGTGAGAGGAACAATGAGAGATGAAATGGATTAGAAAATTGAATCGGAGGTTTAATTTGTTGGATTGTTGAAAAGGAAGATATTGTTTGCAGACCGTCGTCGTTACCCTTTGACAATATCCTCAAGGCTTTCATGTCAAAAGTTATTGGATCACAACAAGCTTACATGGGATTTTTGAAAGAGAGTCAGAATTGAATGCCGTCGATATGGATTTTACAAGAAAGACCCCCATGTGCTCCCACTCTCCCTCCCCCCCCCCCCCCCCCCCAAAAAAAAAAAAAAATTGTATGCGCTGCCTCGTACATAATGCTTGTTGAAATTTGACTTATTACCCCCTCATCAGGCCGACCAGCCATGATATTGGAAAGGTTAATGCTACTACAAGGAAACTAAAGAGGTACAATTTGTCAGAGTGATAATCAAAGTGATTCATTCTCAACTTGTTGTCATAACCAAGAGCACAAAGTATTTTTATAATGGTATTCCTTACTTGTTTATAAACCCGTACAAGAAGTAAGCATTACTTAAAAAGACAAAATAACATTACATTATCAAAGTGATATGTTCTCTAGTCATATGTTTGTAATTTTATTAGCGCCTATAAGAAGTAAATATGTAAGTATTTGTCACAGTAATTTACCAAAGTGACATATTTTCATGCAATTTTTGCCATGACCAAATGAATCCACATGTATTACAAAATGGTGCTTAAATTGTTAAACAGTGTAGGAAATCACTTTCACTTCAGAAATTAAGTTAATGGAAGATATATCCTGTAATTAACATGGTGTGAAGAAGATTACACGGTTGACGTCAGTGCTAAGACCAATTACTTTTTTCAAATCACCATCAAAATGAAAATCCCTTGCAAAGTGGATAATTAGATTTAGATGGATTATCAAGTTATCATGTCAGAACTAACAGAACTTCAGTGCCATCCTTTGATAAAGAAGCATGTGCAGTTTGATTTATTTCATGTTCTTTTATCGCCTTCAATCTCTACAGTTCAAGATAGACAGGTGTATGTAGGCCAAGAACCATTGGCCAGAGTGTTAGAACTGTGTTGTACTATTCATGCAGGTCACTTTTAAAAAGCTGATTTTATTCCCTTTGCAATAGTTCTGTAGTTTGCATTAATTCAGCCATAGAAAGTTTCCCTTCATTTGGGGGTACCAGGTTTCACTCATGAAGCATTTGCCAATCACATAGGAATTGAAAAGGGGTACCAGGAGCCTGCTGCATACAGTACATGAATGAATGAATGAATGAATGAATGATTAAACATCAAGGATTCTCTAAAATCATAATCTACATCTTCCTTGAAGATTGGGGCCTTCTTGAGGCCTTTCAGTAGCAGATCAGAAAACCTACATGCATCATTCTCATTTGGATGTTACAAGCTACACAAAAAGCTTGTGCAAAGTTAAGGTGTTCAGCATTCTAAATTGCCTTTTTTGTTTTTGTTAAAGGTAAAGACCAGTATTGGTAACGCCCCAATTTCAAAAAATGAAATGGAAGCTCTCACTACCAATCATGTGAAAGAATATGTTTTGACTAATACATGATGATAAAAAAATTGCCGGGAAACCGCCTACTAATTCATATATTTGGTAAAATTTTTTCTCTCATGGTCGTGTGAGAGATATAGGGTAGTCCCATATACATCTTTCTGTGTATAGTGCTTGTAACTTTACGAAGAATGGGCCAAATTTCTTATCATTTTGATGATTCCAGAACCTTGCAGATGCTAGATGCTAGATGATCAACCTTTTCTGATCGATTCCACAACGTTTCTTTCACAATGCAATCGCATGACCATTACTGGTCTTTACCTTTAAGTATTTGTCTTTTCATTGATGGGCAAGAAGGTCGTTTAGCATCACTGACGTCTCTGGCTCTTTCACTGAACTGACCACATTGAGCACAGGCTGACTGACTATCAAATCTGTAATGACCAGATTGGTCAGTGTGGTTTGGTCAGGTCAAAGACAGACACAAGTGGATGAAGCACCCACATTCGGTCTGGAGTGGTCAAATCCAACTTGGCTATGACCTGACATTTCATCACATGCTCTAGAGAAACCACAACCAGAGGATACCTGGGAGGTACTAGGAATAACCAGGGTGTTGTGGGAGCCCGTGGTAAACAACACCTGTATTGGATACTGTGGCTTCTGTTTTGGGTCAGAGCCAAGAAGGGGTAAGGGGGCTGTACTGTCACAGTACAGCTTAGTCAAGACAGAGGAAACATTTGGGAGCAAAGCAAATTGACAGAAAATGGAAATGTATGGTATTGAATTTCACAAGCACCTTGAGAAAGTCGAAATTGTTCTAGAATTTAATTCATAAATTCTTGAACATAAATTTAAAAGTAAGTTTATTTTGGTGACATTATATATGGAGATCAAAAAGTGAAATAGGGGAATGAAACAACGAAGAGTGGTAATGACATATAGGCATAGAAATTTAAATTACTAGCTCCATAAATATATATTTATCTTGCAGGCAACAGCCCATTGAGTAATCCATTACTGTAAACATCATTATGTATTTATATTTCAATTTTCCAAACTGAATTCCAGGCATCAACCATTTCCTTTTGATCTATTGTCAGCTGTTGTAATTGACCATAGAGTTCAATGTCAGTTGGCCCTGGCCATACTGTTTTTTGAGAGATCACGTTGATGATGGAGCCCTCATTCACACATCATTTGATAATTTTAGCAAATGCAATAAGTGTAAATATTTTAAAGTAATACAGATTTGTGATGTACACAGTCATCATTTAATTTGACCATGGTGATTGTTTGTTTGTTTGTAGATGGTTTACCGTGTCACATACGAACGAGGCTGAAACGCAATCAGATTGTTACATGTCCTTACATCACCTTAGCAGTTGGCTCTGGGTGGCGTTTGTTTTGGAGAGGGAATATGATGTGTCATTAGGGAGGGGTTGTTATTATGTCGGTGCCCAGCTGTGTTGTGTAGGTAGTACCTAGACAACACATGCACTCAATCACTTTACGCAGATGCAACACCTGGGAATATTATACCTGGATAGATGTCCATAACTTAAGTAAAGGGACTTCATAATTTGTTTTAATTGTTGGCATTTTTTCAATATCTGATGTACTCTATCTAGATTTGCAGAAAGTCCAATAGCAGACTGGTGAGCACCTAGCAAAATGCATAGATAGTTTATGTCTTTCCAAGTGATTTAAAGCTAGGCTATTTGATATACATGTTGCCAGGGATGGTATTCAAAATTATGTTTTGATGATTGTATCTTTAACTCTTAAGCTGCCACCCATACAATGCACCCAGTGCCACAGTGCTAATCTCTATTGTGCCAGCAACAAAGCCCCTGCGTGCCAAGTTAATTTTAGGGTTGGTTCAAGTGCGTGTTTTTAAAATCTTTACTATGTTTGATCCACTATAACTTCTCATTCGTATGTTGTATAAACAAACATTGTACATGAGAGTTGTAGGAAATTTCACCCTTTTTCCATTGATACCAATATCATTTCATGAATTTGTAATTTTGCTGAAGTAAATAAGCACTATCAGTGAGTTGTCGAACCAATCCAATGCGATGGGGAGGCATAATGATGATATATGATATCAAAAACAAATCTCTAAATTACTCGAGAAAATCCAATCTGACTGTTGTATACAAAGACGCGTAATCCAAAGCCGATAATCTGATGCACGCGACGGTACTTTCAATAGCGTTGCAAAAGCACTCAACACGGTGCAATGGGCATGAACAATAACTGTTATTACATCTGCGCGCTAGCGCGCACAAAGCACCGTAGCGGTGGCTCGCTAGCATGAACGTGGCTTTCAATCGATAGCACGCTCGCGTGCACATGGCACTATAACAATAGCGCGCTAGCAGTCTCATGGCAGTGTAAGAGTTAAGCACCGTCTTTAGAGGTCTTAGCTGATGGCATGATAGATGCGTACCCTAACCAATGTCATCAAAAGGACAATTGAACCCTAGATGATACTTGAGGTTATGTTTCAGGTTGGATTACTCCATGTTACAACAAACCCATCACTCATAATTAGACTTCAATGTCGGTAAACATTCAATCCTCTTCTGCTGTCAGTGGAGTAGAGTTCAAAAAGGGGCTCAGGGATTATAGTCAATGTGATTTATAATTTTTTAATCATTCATGATTATACTTTGATATCTGAATATTTGATTTAATGCTGTTGTTGTGTTGATTCAAGAGGCTGAGTTCAAATAGGGGTTCAGATAAGTTACAAAGCGATCCTGCAATCTTTACACTTTATATTAAAGTGTATCAGTATGTATTTATTTGTCTGGTTTATCTAACTAGTGCAATTGAGTAATGTCTTATTCATTAAAACATCATCAAATTATAGATACACACATAAAGAGATTTAACTTATTTCTAGTTGTTCAACTTTTTATTAGAGTATTTCCTTTTAAAATGTGAATTGCAGAGAGAAGATAACAACATATAAGCAATACCCAAGAGCAGAAAACAAACAGTAGTTTAATTGAAAAAAAGACAAACTTTTGACAAGGTCACAGATGGAAGTACTTCCCTATATCCATATATCCACTATTGGCATGAATCACCAAATTTGCATATCCTGTTGGAAATCCAATGAATGTGAAATATTGCTCTCTGTATACGAAGTCAAGGAAAGAGAGGAAATATTAATGGCATATCAAATATACCCCCATTACTAGCTGATGTCCTTGGCATTTGGCATTGTGTCTTAATGACAATTACTTTGGCTGGTTCTGTGAGTGCATACTGTAGCTCAAGTAATGTAAAAAGATGTGGGGTTCTGGGGTAAATTAAGTAGAGCTATCTCTGCACTTATGATCAATATCATATTGATAAAGAATAACAAAAGAAATGTGTTCAAGCATGATGACTCATTGAGGCTATATCTTTCCTTGCTACTGATGAACTTGTGTTTATCTACAGCTGTTTGGCTTTTATTATTTCATTATCTTAAAATGCTTCACATCAGACTGAGAATGAATGTTAACCATATTTTCTTTTCAAAATTACTTCAGATGATTACTGTACATCTAATCTATGGCAAACATAATAGTCCTTGAAATGTAATCTAAACCCAAAAAGTAACATGAATTTTATGATGTGTATTACACTTACTGAGCTGCAACTTTGTAAGGAAATAAGAACTAGAAAAAGATCTTTTCAGTGATCTAAAGCTGATTAAATGTGACATTTCAAAGCGATATGTATCTCAGATAGCTGCGTGCTTGGGAGATCCAACGATGCTTGCCTTACACTTGTTTGATCGTGCAGCGGAAATTGCAATAAGATCGACAGAGATCACTAAAGTCTCTTTAAGCTCGATGAGAAGATTATCTGCTTCTGACTCTAAGCTCAGAAAATATGCTTCTATACTAATGTAAGGCTCAGAAATAATCCAGAAACGGTTGTCTGTATCCCCACAGCTGTGTCGAATATCCCTAAATGTGTGGGTTGGATAAGGATAGAGATTTTTTTGTGTGGTTTCCTTTGAATACCCCTGATTGAACATTATCTTCTTCAAACAGATGATATGTAGCATGTACAAGCTTTACTATTGCTGCACATTCTTTTTCAGAATGTGATCTGAGGTAGAGTCCTTATTCTTTCCTACATATAATGTATGATGTCAGGTGTAGGCATTTGTCTCATTCACTCCTACAAATTTTAGATACATTTTTAATTTGGTCAAATTCTTTGAGTATTCCTACACCGGTAATCACCAATTCAATTATGGCTGAACTAAATGAACTGAATAAAAAGAAAAACAAGATGAACTTGTACCTTCTGTACCTCTACCATATCTGAACATAATAGTAGTACAAAGTGATGGAACAGAAGACCTGGCAACATTTACTCCAGGCCATTTTATTTCAAAGAGAGAGACCTCTAGGGTTAGGGTATGGGGTAGAGTTAGGGTTAATCATAGTTCTGTTAAGTCTAGGTTTGACATTCTTAATTAGTTTCTTGTTTGAAATTGACTGCAGAGTAATTGTCGCTGGTGCATGTCTCATAGAACCAGTCTAAGCTTCCCCCTGTTTTTGTAAGGACACTGCAGTCTAGTGACCTCTGAGTGTTGGGAATGAACTCTTGTACTCAAGACAAATTCCCTTCTCTGTTTGAACTAGAAGTTCACCAACTAGATCCTATCCTCTGCCTGCATGAATGATGTGCTTCAATGTGGCAGGGGAAAGAATGATTTAATGATCTGGGAGTAGGCGTGGAGGGTTCAAGAATGGTTTGGTATGACAGACCAAACAGCTGTGTGTTGATGAGACAGGATGATACAGAGCACTTTGTAATGACGCTCTAGGAAACGATGTATATTTGAAGACTGCCAAGGAAACAGTACGTCAATGATGGCTTTCCTTCAGGTCAATCTGGGCTGTGCAATGCCAATTCCATGACTGCGACTCGCTGGAGCAATGCACACTGACTTGTGAATGCATTTGGCCTTCCAATTGTCGTACAGCTTAAGGAATTTTGACCTGGCTGTTCAAAACTAGGGACTTTGTTTCCTTTCTCTTGCACGCATGTTTGTACCAATCGGAAATGCTCAATATCGAATAAACAAATGGTACACTATTTTGATCAGTTACCTCAGTTACTACAATCAAATGGGTTTTATTATTGAAGTATGTGAAGTCACAATTTACATTTCTGTTTAACATTATTAATAAACATGAAGCCTGTGGTGTTAAGACCTCTACATGTTATATTGCATGCCTTTCTCTATCAATATAAGCTACCATCCCTTTCTCTCCATTCTGTCTCTTTGTGTACCCATTTTTTATCATTCAATTTATTTCTCTTCTATTGCCATTATATATTGGATGATATGATATATTTGTTGTTGCCTTTCTTTCTATAATACAGACATGATTATACCAATTTTCTACCCCCCCCCCCCCCGTGACTATCCACCACTTTCATACAACGTCCATACACCCACATCTCTCTCTCTCTCTCTCTCTCTTTCTTATTTCTGTCTGTATATCCCTTTCTTTCACCGTCTCTCACTCACTCTCTGTGTCTATTTCTCTTTTCAATCCCCCCCCAAGCCCACTGAAATTATCTTTCTCTTTCTCTCTCCCCCTCCATCTCTCCTTATTTGTATCTCTCCCTCTCTCTCCCTTTCTCCCCATATATCCATACTCTTCTGCCTCTCTCTCTCTCTCTCTCTCTCACACACACACACCCACACATCATCCATATAGCCTTATACTAGGAGTCAAATATTAGGAGGAACCCTTTCATCAAGTTGTCAGGAGTTTAATGTACATCATGTATTAAAACCACTTACCATAGTCTGCATCGCACATGTACTGCTGTGGGTGAGGTGTATGAGAGCACTGACAGCCCGACACCTTCCATGAATGAAAATCCACAACGAATACAAGGGCAAGAAACGATAAAACTAGATGAAGATCCATCTTGGAACACAAATAGATAATCCAATAGTGATAGATAAAGACCAAATACAAATGTCCTGGTGTCAAATCTTGTGTCACAAGTAGCCTTGGCTCGATTCAATGATATAGTTGAAGGGAACTGTTCAAGCTAATACGGCTGTACTAGAGCATTCTGATTCTAAAAAATGAGAGAACCTTTAGATGCCATCCACTCATCAGAATGCAAGGTTTCTACAATCATTGAAATAATTCCCTTCTTGCCAAGTTTTGCAACAATTCAAATCCGTTTCTGGCTGAAATCCACAGATGTCATGACATGCTTTTACCGCGATGATGTAGGCTTGCTGGCAAAGTTTGGAAATAACTTGTTTCCTTGTGAGCTAGATAATAAGGCAGCCCTGTTATAACATTAAAAGTTCCTTCTGGTATTTTCGTTATTCAGCTGACAGTACACACGTGGAGAAACTTGTGACAAATGCCTTGCAACATTCTTGTTTATATCCTCTCAATTTTTTTTCTTTACACTACTCCACTTGAACACACACACAATAGTAGCCTCCTACTGGCTTGCACACAAGCTTGAATGTGTATCCTGTGTGTATTCGCAGCATGCAATGTGTGTAGTACTTACTCATGCATGCTCAACAAAAGCTATGACATCACTACCTCAATGCCATATAGGGTAATGTAGGAGGAGTATCTGTGAGCAGTGCCTTGTTGCTTTGACCAATCAGAAGCAGTAATGGCTCAGTGCTCACTTCTTATCAGTAGGCCACACCTCTTTCCTGTACAACTCTGTTCTGTCATTGGTGTATTGTTGTTATTACTGTATGTGATACCAATGTGGGATTCCATATTAGGCTTTTAATTCCCACTGTCCCTTACACTTCTGGGAAGTGGAGCTTGTGTTATTTCAATGACCTGTGTGGGTTTTTATTGAGTTTATATGATACCTACACTAATAATAATAATAATATAGTCACATTTTGTTTCTCACAGATTTGATTGAACAAAATATATAAATTCCTCATCTACTATAAGACCTTCATAAAAACTTCATACAAATTCATGAATCTATTTCTTTTCCTTAAAGGGGGTTACTTTTTGAAGCAGCTGAAGAAAAAAAAAGTGTTACCTGTATTTGAGCAAATATGTTAAGTACTTATTTTACCTTTTAAATTCAAAATGTACTTGTGAAATATGTTTGCAAAATGGGCACAAATACAACAAATTTAAAGTTATATTGAGTTTGTGTAATGATGAGAAATATAGTCTATTGTAAGCAAATGCAAGTAGCACTGAACATTGAAGAGACTACTGTTTTCTAGCTTAGAACGGAGCAAAGTTGATATGGAAGTCATGTTCATTTTTAGCATTTTGGGGTAATTTTTCCCTTCATATTTTGTGTGTCCAAACAACTCATCTGCTGCAAGAAATACAATTTATAATTACTTCAAATTTGTTTCTTTTGCCATGTAATCCAATTACCTGACTCAAGATTTGCTTAAATGCGAGGTAAATCCATGTAGCATTGAGGAAGACATGTTTTGCAAATTGTCATGAACACAATAATACCACAGTTATTTTCTTTTTTTGTTGTGGTGGATATGTTTGTATCTGTCTGAAACTTCACTCTTTTAATCTTGTGAAAGAGGCTCTGAAACAGGCCATATCTCTAAGAAATATAAAAGACCTATAGCCCAAGAGATGCTTCTCCAAATAGCTATTATATCTTCCAGAAGTGCCTCTAATACAGTGATCAATATATCCATTGAATACACTTTTAAATGAGGCCAATTCAATAAAGCCAATCCAATAAATTCACATCTGTGATTTTTCAGAATGCAGTGATGTGACAAAATACCTTCCGTATGTTCTTCCTTCCTTCCTTCCTTTCATTCTACCAATGTGATCAAATATAAATAAACCTGTGTGTCTTTTAACTAAAAATATAAGTCTCACTTTTTAGCTCTTTTGCAAGTTTAGTTGCAGCTGCCGATCTCATAAATACTGATATGGTTGTTCATTATTCCCATTTTCATAGCTTTGATTTCTTTGACTATGTCATCATGACTGTGCAGTGCTACCACACTCAAATCTTGTGCAAAAAATCAGAACATATATATTTTTTTTAAATGATACTATTGTCCCATTTTCATGGATAGAATAAAAGGCCTCTTTTCAAAGTGGGAGGATCGGGGTCAAAATGGTCTGAGTCCTAATTTCAATTTACTTTAATTAGAATCTGAAGAAGTATATTTGAACATTCACAGTGCCACATGACGTGGTGTTTGTAATTGTTCTGGGTTCTATGAGCAAGTATCTCTACAATCACTTTGGATAATTTGCAATGTTCAATGTTTCTTGTGACCATGGTAAATCCCCTTATTGTACTAACTAACCCTAAAATGAGTCCACAACCTGTTCTTAATACTAATTTCTTAATGGGAAGTGGAAAAGATGCAACATATGACTGATATGGGTGTAGCATCAATGGATAGAATTAAAAATTACTATTGCCCATCCCCAATCACACTCGTATATTGAATATTTGTCAATTATCTAAGTTATTAGATGGAAATTCAGAAAATGGTTGATGTGAAATTTACAAATAGGCTTATTCATGATCAGCGATGGCAAAAAAGCTATCATTGTGGTTTCCAAATCATATCTCTTGTGTAACTACAAATCAACATTGTAGAGGTGTTGTGGTCGAGTGGATATGTCACCGGACTGTGGATCACAAGGTCTGCGGTTCGAGTCCTGCCGCTGCACTAATGTCCTTTGGCAAGACATAAATCTACATTTGCCACACTTAATCCAGGTGAGGTAGATGGGTACCTAAATCTCATTATTATTATTATTATTAACCCTTATAAACAGATTTCTCTATCTAATTATGTTCAGTCAAGTTCAGCCTGAAGGGTAAATAAATTCACCTGAAAAAAATACCCCACTCCCATTGGGGAAGTACTTTATCTAAAAAAAATACATTAGACCCCTGATGGGACAAACGTCTTATTCAAACATTGATGTTTGAAAAATGTAGACAATATACATTGAAATTCATGTTCTTAAACAGGATTGAAAATGATAAGGGGGCTCCAGGAAAGTGCAAACCGGTTTGGCGGGAGGCGGAAATCGTGCCACTTGTCAGCGCCACAGAGGGATAGAGAGCAGGCCCAAGAATATGATTATGATTGCATTAGGCAAGGGGATGACAGAAGGGAGCATATTTTCGTGCAGGAATGAGTTGCTGGGTGTTAGGGTGAAGTGCCTTTAATACCCTGGCCGTGACATTGGCAAGGCAATGCTCTCGCCCTGCCTGTCACTTGTCGTTATGTTCGACATCCAAACCCCCTTTGGCTTGTTTGCTCCAGAGTTTACATTCCAGCATCACTTCCTTTCTTCCGTGGTTGTACGCTCAGGAATGTTCTTCCGTAATTGGCAAATTTGTACACTGTTTCTCTTACATCTATCATCTACATTGTAAAAATAACATAGAGGATGTACTAGAAGCATTGGTTAAAATAGATCAGTGATCAATTTCAAATCAATGACATCACCAACAAGTTGTAATTGCAAGTATGAACTGATTTGAGATGTCTAACCTTAGCCATCTCTGTTGTAACAAGTGGAAGTTTAGAGGGCAATGGTGTAAAACAGTTGGCCATTGATGATCGAAAACAATTCTTATAATTGTTCAGAAAGGAATATGGACTGAAGATTCAAGTCATTATAAGCTGACAACTTTATTAGTATATGCCTTATTTTGGTATTAAAACATGCAGGCACACAAGTCACATACCTGTATTATGAAGTTGTGTGAATATATTTGAAAATAGGCAGAACATTCTAAGAAGAGAAAAAGATACAAAAGAATGTGATGCAATCTTTGCCTAAACATCTGAAGAGTGATGATAAAGGGTATCTACTTTGACACAACGTTTTAAGATGTCATAAAATATCTTATCATTCATCTCTAAGGATTGAAAGATGAAGAAAAACTCATATGATGATGTAAAAGCATTCTTTTATCCATTTCATCATGAAACTACGCACGTGCCCTATCTTAGATCAATAAAGCCCCCCCCCCCCCCTCCCTATTTTATTTCTGATCAGTTTTGACATGATCAGGAAGAGCGGAGCCAACCCAGGATAAACTCATGTTCAGAAACATCACTTTCAGTCACCCTTGCATTATTCCTGAGCATCACGTACCTCGGATCGGATTCATAAATCGCTTGTTTTGGGAACATTTGAAGAATAAAATATGAAGGGGAAATTGTCGTAAGGAAGGATGAAAGTTCCTTGATATATCCTCCTCAGGGAGGATAAAAGAAAGTAGATCTATTTTAGCCCCTCTGGAAAAGATTGTGATCTGGATACATGAGAGGATTTGTGCTGAGTTGGGACCAAAAGTCTATGCACTTTTCTTTTAAAAGCTCTCCACACATCTCTTGTATGTTTTATCATTTGATGATAAATAGTATAATTATGGGTATATGCACAACCTTGTACACCTTTTTGTATAATGTCATTTATTATTCATTTCATAATTTGTTTATGACTACGTGTTTTTTTGAGAACAGGAATTCTGAGGTTGTTGAAAACCTTAAGAATAACACAACATAAAGGGATAGGCCTAGATCTTCTGTAATACAACAGCCCCTGAATCTGCCAATGTTGGTCTCATGAACCGCCCACAAGACCAATTAAAAGTGGGTCTAGCAGGCCTTATGAAAACTGTTCTGAGAATTCCTGAGACTAACACTGTCAGTCTTTTAAACTGTATTTGTACCAGAAGGCTGTGGTCTCATGGTCTATCCTCACATCAGGCCAAATGACTGGGTGTGGCATCAGGGGGAGCCCCTTTACCCCTCTCCTAGTGAGCACCACCCTGCAAATGGTACAATACTGTTAGTCCTATATTACACTTGTTGGAAAAGTTTGGAATGGCTTTTTTTTTTCATTCATTAATCATCAAGGACTTGGCAAAATGTCAAAGTTTTGAAAGGGAAATGTTTTTATTTGGAATGAAAACATAATTCAGATAACAACCTTGGATGGTGAACCATACATTTCCTTATTTTTGATTCTACCTAAAGGATACATATGTGTGTACTGTTACTTTTCATTATCTTCCGTTCAGCAAATCAGAAAGAGAGAACAAAATTCTGACAAAAGTTAAATTATCATTTTGCTACTTAATCAGAATGAAAATGCATATTGTTAATTATACCCTTTCTTCCCATAATCTCTTTGATACATTGCTATATCTGATGCGCTTTTCTTTCTTTCGCTTTAAGTATATGTTGATCTATTTTGTGTGAGTTTGTCTTTGTTGTCATACGTTCATCATATAGTATGATAAATCAATATAAACTACCTGTTGGTTTTCTTTGCTGGAATAATAATAATAAATAATAATAATAATAGCCTAATAGTCCACTCCAAATGTCTGTATATACAGGAACTTTGTCACGTTCTGTTCCTAGATTATTCAATATATTTTGGGGTTTTATCTATTTTTATTTCTAAAAAGAAAGAGTACTACAACTTGTGCTTATATTTTAAATGTACTTGTGAAAATTGTAACCTCTTGTATTTGACCATGCTTGACCAGAATGAGAAATTGAGATTACAAGATTTGACAAAGACTCCAGAAAATGTTGTGACAATGGAGCGAAAGGACCCGGAACCTACAGGGTCAAGCAAAGTCAGAAAAGACAACCATAACAATGGAATAGCCATAAAAAATTCCCCAAAGGAATATAGTATGAAAATGAAAATGAAATCAGCAAAGAGACAGTTCAAATCAGCTTCCTGCTGGGTTGTGAAACCACAAATCAAAATATTGAAATATATAGTTTATCTCCTAGCTCCGAGAAATATGGCTATTTTGGATTGGGAGTGATGTGAGGAATGTGTTTTGACAGGCCTTGCGTGTAAAGCCTGTCCAAGAAAAATACAAACTTGTTATAGAGTCCGGATATAATTCAGCGACAACGACAAAAGAGAAGGATTTGTCTTTGCAGTGGTAGTTGAGTTTGTGAGATATATATTACAAACATATGTACAAATAAATAGATGTCAGGTGTCTGGTTGGTTGCACTCCCCGGATTCTTGTTTGTCAGTTTAGGATCGACTCCACCCAGACTCTAAATGCTGTCTTGTCAAGCCTAAAGAATCCCAGAAATCTTAGGAATGTCTTCCCCTTTCTCTTCTGAAGTGCATACCTGAGTGAGGATTGTTTATGTGAAGGGTCAGGGAACGCCTACGGAATCAATCGGGGGAGCAGGTAGTCCCACGTATATTAATAATCCTTAAGAGTATTAATCTCCTAATTGTTGTGATGTGTAGGAATGTTTCTGTGGGTGAGACATGTTGAATGAATTACAAGCATATTATGACCCCCTCAATCCCACCATCATTCCTCCAAGATATTGGGGCCCATTTATACAAAAAAAGGTCAATATTATGGGTTGGAACATATATTTTAATATATTCATTGTGAGGGAGGTACATTCTCATACCAAATATATTCCCATGGCAAATATTGATTCTTTATTTTAATCAAGAAACAGTACCCCAATATACCTGTTCCTGTTTCATTGTGTAATTTTGTCGTATTCATTTTTTCTATAAAATTCATATTTTTCACTGTCAGGATGAAGGGTAAACTTTGCACTGATTTATATAAGAGGCACAAGACATTTTTGGGGCTAGACTATTTGAAAGAGGGCGGAGGGGGGATGAGACAAGATTTGCCTACAAGTTAGCCACACCTATTCTAAGAAAACCAAAAGCAGAGTATAAATCACTCCCCACCAGTTCCCTCCATCTTGTTATGCCCCTGTTTGAGGTAAAAACAGACACTGAAGCTGGGGTAATGCCCTTCTGGCTCTCGGCAAATGATATCATGGTGTCAGCCATTTTAGGTTCCTGCCTCATCTCAAACACTGATGGAGACATCATACAGAAATACATTGTTAGTACTAAACCTCTTCTTTCACCCGAAGGAGCCCCCACTCAATGCAGTCCCATTTCACCCATGACCTGTTTCTTTACCTGAATAAAATCCTGTAAACAAATCACTCTTTGTAATTTACCCCTCAGACGAGTACAGGGGTTTGGGGGATATATCCCAGTTCTGACGATTACACTGCTCCACATATAAAGATATAAGGGCCCCTGTCTGACAATCATTATATATCATCTGAGAGTGTTTTTTTGAAGGAAGAAGATACTTTTCACCTCTCTTGAATATATGGAATCTAGGTTAATCTCAGGCTTTTAAGGGCTAAGCAGAAAGAGCTACAAAGCTAAATCCATTAAGTCTGTGCTATGAAGGTCAAGTAGACCCCCAGCAGTGCTCCTTTGACCTTATTTTCCTTAAACTTGGCATTTTCCTTGGATAAAACTTCCATAAAGGGGTACAGGCGAAGGGTTTGATTTTTGCACTAAATCTTTGTCTGGGTGTCAACATACGTAATGTTTTTTTGTTTACACCTCCCATCAACTATTGATTATGTTTATTTTTTAAAGTATTGTATGTTTTTATGAGAACAATTCTTTTTTGTTTTGTTCATTCTATAAAGCATTGCTGTAGGGCACATTTTAATTTCATAAAATATTCAGCCTGCCACGAATGTTATGAGGCACTCTCCCACTAATGGTAGACTAAACTGAAGAAAAAAAATCTTAGGCCCTACCTATTATTAGTGTTATTAACAATTATCCCTTTTTAACAAGAATTGGTGTCCAGAGGGTAGTTTTTGGGATGTTAGTCTAGTACGTGAACAATCATTCTGATGTGAAGATAACATGTTGGCATGGTGACATATAGTTCCAGCTTCATAATTCATTGATTTACTGGAGAAGAGTCTCTGTTAGTGGTATAAACATTTGGGTGGAGTGACAAAACGCCAAATCAAAACAAAATCCAAGACATTGACGAGTCACTAAATAAACCTATAAATTCCTTACAAGCAATGGCCTTGAACTTCTATCTGGGGAGCCAAGCATATGTGACAATTCAAATTTATGTGTCTTTATTTCCCCAAACATATCCATTTTATCTGGTTTCTCTGCTTGTTTTAACCTCTCCTCCCCCACCTTTATTAAACAATCTCAGCTTATGTTTGCTCTAAATTAACATTTTATGTGCTCATGCAAAGCTGCGCACCAACTAACCAATTTTGAAATCTTTATGGTCATTAAAATCATGATATGGAGAGATTCATGTGAATCACAACTATCATAGTAGGGAACATGTGTGATACTTAAAACAAAATTAAAAGATATTGCAAAAATGAAGTAGATCTCAATTAAATTTCATATGCAAAATTTCTTTTAAAAATGGGTATTTCTAAACATGACAGATCCATTTGTATGATTCCTAAAGTTTCACACTGAAAGAAACCATGAATTTGTATCATTCAAACAAGAATGGATTGGGCTTCTTTTTCCCTTATTTGTTTGTAAAATCGTCAAACTATTTTTTTTTTTTTCTTTTTTTTTCCATCTTTATTTCACAATTCACAAGTTTTACATGTCAAGAAAATAATTACATGCATGAAACATCAAAATTAAATCAATCATAAACTATGCAAATATAGAAAACAAACATTCAGTACAGGAGAGATTAAAAAAAAAGTGAACACCTACTTTTTCAGTCTCTAAACACTTGCCATTTTTTCTCATGGAATTCGAGACGATTCTTTTTGAAAGCAATAATACGTTCTGTTCTTTCTAAATGTCTAACAGAAACTAGGAAAGGCTGAAACTTGGGAATCGTGTTCTGTATCTTACAAGAGAAAATGAAATATTTAGCATGGAGTATAACTGTGTTTACTAAATAAAAATTATTAATCATTAAAGTCCCAAAGCAAATTTCTTCCTCAGAGAACATGTTTTGTCGAAATTGTTTATCTTTAAGCCAAGAAAATATTTCGTTCCAGAATTTACACACAATCTCACACTTTAAAAAGAGATGTAATAAGGTTTGTGGATAGGTTTCACAGAAATTACAATCAGGAGATTCATGAATCCCCATTTTACATAGCAAATATTCAGTCGCAATTTTCCTGTGAATGAACTTAAATTGGAAATTTCTCATTTTATTTTCATTTGAAGATTTGTAAATCAAAGAGAAACGATTTTTCCATATTAACGAGCTGTTCAAATCAACTGATAAATCAGATTGCCATTTATTTTGGTGATCTGTTTCTGATATTGAAATTGTATGTTTTTTCAAAAAAAGAAGGTAACATAATTTTGAAACTTTTTTCAGTCTTAGGAAGTCATTCAAAAGAATATCGCTTGCATTCAACAACAATAAAACATCATGTTTACAGTCACCATGCTTTATAGTATCTTTCCAATTCTTAGGAATGGCAGCTAATATTGAAAAATAGGTTAGAAATGAATCTGAACCATACTTCTGTAACACTTGATCAAACGGTATAAAGGACCCATCATGGTTTAATATATCTTTTATATATATCATATTTTCTTTAAACCACCTTTCAACAAAAATCG
Organism: Strongylocentrotus droebachiensis; assembly: GCA_035222895.1. Classification (NCBI taxonomy): domain Eukaryota; kingdom Metazoa; phylum Echinodermata; class Echinoidea; order Camarodonta; family Strongylocentrotidae; genus Strongylocentrotus; species Strongylocentrotus droebachiensis. The sequence goes on from JAVYIG010005019.1 coordinate 121,260, forward strand.
GTTTACCATCAATCAAAATGTGAGAGTTAAACCGTAAGGGTTGTGAAATGATTTCCTTAAACTTAACTGGATTATAGTACTTGTAATGACACCACGCAGTAAGAACATCCTTCCAAAATGGATCTATGTTTTCATTAAAAACCATGTGCTTTGAACAAATATTCCACTTAAAAAAGTGGTCTCCGCCAAACTTTTTGAGAGATGATTTCAAAAAGATTTTCCATTTACTTTCATTTTGATAATCAAGGTATCTTTTAACCCATGTAATTTTCATTGCATCATTAAAAGATGACAAATGGAGCATTTTTAGACCCCCTTCGTTATATTCATTGTAAAGTAGGGAACGTTTGATCTTGTCATTTTTGTTACTCCATAAAAATTTGAATAATAATTGCTGAATTTCCACAATAAAGGACGGAGGAGGGTTGGGTATAGTGCTCAAGAGATAGGTCAGTTTTGGAATGATAAGGGATTTTATAATAACAATTTTTCCATAAAGCGTAAGGGTTCTGCAGTTCCAAATATTTAAAGTTGTTTTAATATCCTTAAGTTTGGGTTTGAAGTTGAGTTCATAAAAATTCAGGCAATTGTTGATAGGGATATTAACTCCTAAGTACATGAAATTATCCGACGGCCATGTAAATGGGATATCACGACACAATATTTGTTTAAAATCCCCCAATCTTATTATATTACACTTTTCAATGTTAATTTTCAACCCAGACATATCTCTAAAAACATCCAAGACTTTCATACAACGTTTAATATTTAGTTCATTTGGCTCAAGAAAAATAGTTGTGTCGTCTGCATATTGACTGATTTTGATCTCCATATCGTGAACTTTCAAACCTATAATGTATTTATTTTGTCGAATTAAAGAGCCGAGGAGCTCGACCGCTACGATGAACAAATATGGAGATAATGGGCACCCTTGTCTTACTCCTCGCTGTATTTCGAAGGGGTTTGAAGAAAATCCATTGTTTATTACACACCCATCAATATTGAAATATAACAGTTGAACCCATTGGATAAAGGCTTGATCAAAACCAAAAATGTTCAAAGCGTAATATAAAAATTCCCAATCAATCATATCGAACGCCTTTTCGAAGTCAATACTCAAAGCCACGCCTTCGATATGATGTGCTCTACAGAAATTTTGAATGTCAATGAATAGACGTATGTTTTCTCCAATGAAACGGCCTTTGAGGAAACCATACTGGTCATTGCTTATCAAACTATTTTGGCAGATGACTGAGAACTGTTTTGTAAAGTCTCCATGTCTGTTTTTTATCATTTGTCACTTATAAAATATTTAAAAAAGAAATCTCTTATTTTTTAAATAATGATTCATACTTGTTCATATTCTTAAAGGCTAATCCAAACAACGCTAAATGCATTTTTCTTACAATTTTATCCTAGAAGAACGCTTCAAAAGGATGATCTGTGAAAGATTTAAGAGAAATTTTATATTTATATAAAAGTGAAGTGTGAGAAAATGCAGACTACTTGTATCTTGTCATGTGACACTATTGAAGAAATGTGTTTTGATCTTGGTCCAGAATTGCATATTTATTTATCCATTTAGGCAATGAAAATGATTTGTATGTATCAGTGGGTGTTTAGTTGTTTTGTTGGCTGTTATACTGAGGCATTCACACTCCCCCGCAGAAAATTGTAATTTATAATACGACGTTGTCCAGAGGATTGCAAAATGCAGGAATGATTTAGGAAAGAACAAACGTATCCCTTTATCTTTGAGTTACTTACTAAACATAATTTGATTTTTTTTTTTTCTTCTTCAAATTTGTATTCGAGTATCAAGATTCAAGTTTTATTTTCCATTTATATATAATATTACAGAAATTTGGGGTTTAATAATAAAGATAACCTCAAGGATATTTTTAAGACGTTTTTTATGCATTTATTGCACCTTTACGCTCTTGCTTCTCCCCAGCAACACCTCATGAGCTATTCCACTAACAATTAATGTAGATTCATTTTGGAAGGAAAATGATTCTTCTTTTTTCTTCTGAGGGTGAGATTAGCAGTGTGATCAGAATTTAATTGTTTTTATTCTGTTCACTTTTAAACACCTGATTTCTCTGTCTTTGTGTAATGGTCAAATGTCAGCATCAAATAGAAAATAAAACCTTACCTTTTTTTGTTTGTTTAGTAGCCCCCTCCCTATTCAATTTGTATTTCCTTTTCCCCTCCTTTTTTCATTTTTATTTCTTATCCTACAACGGCAAGGTGAAATAATTTCATGAATATTGCATACTCTGAAGATACGGTAACATAGAATGCATTTGGACTGTCCCAAACATCAACCAATGCCTTCTATCTCTGTCACAACCCATCAGACATAATTCCTTAAAATGGGCACTGTCAACTCGCCCACCTAGGGGTGTAAGTATGCACCATTTGATCTTATGTTTATTTTGGATGACCGATAAAATGACCCAGATAAAAATAAAATGACAGATAGGATGAAAAACAGATCACCTGATTATGTGATCTGTTTCTTTGATATTTTTCTCAATTATTTGTCTTGTGTTTTTCTGGAACTTAAAGCTGCATTATCACTTTTATTTTCCAACCTTGATATATAGCTTGTTTAGCACTCATCTAGAATCATAGAATGAATGTATCTTAGTGTATCGATGTAGTATTATCTGGAGTAGTAAATATCATTGGATGTATTTGTGGCAAAATGATCACATCATTCTAACAACAATTTCAGACTTTTTGTATGACACCTGAGATTACTTTTAAGCCAAACCATATTTTGAATCAGTGATTGATGTTAGCTGTACTCTTAGAAGACCTGAAGGAAATGATTAAAGTTTAATTAGTTCTTCTTCATAGACCAAGCTGAACAGGAGTTCTATTCTAGACTAATCTCTACTTTGAACATTTTACCAGTAATTTAGGCATAATGAGAATATGCTGACAGAATGAATTGGGAGTTTAATTTCATTCATAAAACAGAGCCAACAGTGAAGATTGTACTGATCATGGTCGGAAGTCACTCCATACTTGTTTTCTTGCCCTGTGCTCTTTTCTTTCTGTTAATTATTTAATGCATTCTCTCTCTCCTCCCTCCCTCCGTCTCAGTCTCTCTCTTTGTCTCTCTCTCTCTCCCTCTCTCTACCTCTCTCTGTCTCTCTGTGTGTCTCTCTCTCACCCTCCCTCTCTCTCTCTCTCTCTCTCTCTCTCTCACACACACACACACACACACTCGCTCTCCTTTTTTTTTCTCCCTTTCTCTGTTTCTCCCTTTTTCCTCTCTGCCTTTCTCTGCCCCCCCCCCCTCTCTCTCTCTCTCTCTCTCTCTCTCTCTCTCTCTCTTTCTCTCTTTCTCTCTGTATCTTTTCCTTGTCTGGTATTACACTTTCTGTTTCTATTCTATATTTGTATTGTTGTAAACATTCAGTTGTGTTACCATTTCCTCAACGACCTTATGTATTACAGCATAGCTCTCATTTTTTGGCCCACTTTTAAGAACAGTGTTTTGGATTAGATATCTTTGCATAGTTGTTAAACAAAACTTCAACCTTGAACTACAAACCTAATTTGAGCTGCCACAAATCTACAAAACAAATACAAATAAAAAATGTTGAATTTTGTCCAGTATTCTTGAATTTCAAACTGACAAACCCTTTCCATTGGTTTGTCGATCAAAACAAGGATTATTTGCAATTGTAATGAGGTCCATATGGCATGTGGAATTCGTTCAAACTCAATTTTGGCAAGATTATATGTCGTGAACAAATTGAGTATTGTAATGCAATTTATTAAATTGATTATTGCAAGGCAGTATGGACTGCCTGACAAACAACATTTCTGTCAATTTGCAGAAATATTTGTCCTTCGTCAAAGTTCTCACAATATATTTAAATATGTGTTTACAGATACAATCTAGTCAGGGCTATCTAAACCATATTACAAAGGAATTTCTTATTTCTGTTCCACAAACTTTGAAAAAGTTATGTTTATGTAAGGAATTAATGAGTCCTGGCCTTTGAACTTATTCTTAACTTTAATTTCTTTAAAGTCCAGTGGAATACATTTTTGCATTTTAACTGGCAGTAGGTCTACTGAGAGTTAGAAAGGCGATAACTCTCAAGAAAATGTTGAACATAATGCCCTTCTGGCTCTAAGCAGACTATATTTCAACTCTCTGAAGAGGCAAGACTTTACAAACTATTAGTATAAGGTCTGAAATATTGTCCAAAATATTTGTGATGAAGGAAAGCATTTTAAGAAGTCACATGACCTTCAGAGCTAACTTCAAGGAAGTAGGTATATGTATACCCAATTAACCTTGAACCCATGCTCAGTCTTATAATACCTTTGACCATTCTAAACAAATGGTCTATTTGTAATGGCCATGGTCAAGGTATATTACATGTTTTTATGATCAACCAAGAATGCAGATATTTTATATATAGGCCTACAGTTTTGTCAAGTAAGATGCGTTATTATCTTGCATTGTTGAGTGGGCATGTAGGAGCAATGACATTTGTGGAACTCACTCAGCTTGATAGTAAACATCTTTAATTTAAAAAAAAAAAAATCACAAATGTGCTCAAACTTTTTGCATTCAATTATAAATGGAGGCTATCTAAGTGAAAGTGAAGAAATGTAGGTATGCTGAAGTAGAGGTGTGTTTCAAATCCCCACCAACCATCCTTTGGAAATAAAGAGCTAATAACATGCTGTGGTACTAGCTCACTTCATAATTGTACTTTTTAGCAGAAATTTGATCCCAATCTAAATCTAAAATAGAAGCATGTGTAAGCAGTCCATCAAGTATTATGGGTGAGGAAAAATCCTACCTAAGCTGGCACTAAATAGCTTAGGTAGTTCAAAGTTGACTTTTGTTGACTCTTAAAGTGAACCTCTGTCATATTTCCATTTCTCTGTCAATTCCTGTAGAGACCTAGCACCTTACGAAGTTCTTTACCTGTTCTGAAAAATGAAACAGACCAGGTAAGTCCCCTTATTTGGCCCTTTTCCCACATTATGTGTCACTTTGTTAGAGCATCTGCACGAAATCATTGTTTTTATTTTAAAATTCAATCATTACAAAATGATTCTTTGAGTTGGCAGCACAACAAAGCTCATCATTGTGGTTTTCAAATTGAAGCTGTAACTTATCATTTGTTAAGCACTTTTAAGCTTAAAACATCCCATAAAGATAAATGTTTTAAAAGTTATATATATATTTTTCAAATTATGAACAGCGGCTACTTTATAGGTTACTGAGATGTTTTATTGTCATTATGCTTCCAAACATAACTTTTCTTTGTCTCTTGTCCAAATGTCAAAAGGATCTTTGCTTCAAATATATTGTCTGTTGAGAGCTAAAAGGGCATAAACTGATACACTGACTGTTTCATAAATTATTGCCCTTCTGGATCTCACTTCATTGACAAGCTATTCAACTATCTTTTCATGTTGTAATCTTTGTTCCTTTGTCATTGCTTGATCTGTAATAAAAGTTTAAGAAAAACCTTTCACCTTTTCCTAATTGTTTGTTAAATCTGTACATCAAATTTTAAGAGCTAGATAGTCTTTAACTTGTTCATGATAAAGCAGAGTTGCTGTCTTTTTTGTTCTCATTTTGTGATATTTGCTTCAGCTTGTTCAATTCAAAGTTTGCCCTGCACAATCATGTAACTATCATTACACTTGACTATTAATCAAGTTTGGCTGATGGCATACCAGGGATTTTTTTTTTAAAGATTAGCATTAATTTGTATTCAGCGTTAGTTACAAAAACAAAATTACAAGGGCATTTTATTGGATATTATGGAAGTGTGCAAGGTCAAAGAAAGGGATAAATATGATTTGAATATATTTAAGGGAGAAACTAGAAAGAACAGAAGAACCATTGCTAACTTATTGACAATAAAATACAATTTTTAAAGCTGTGGCTCGCTTGAATAATGAAACATAAATATGTTTTGCTGTCTTCGTATGAATATGAATGGACTCTTCTCCTCTCCTTGTTTGAATAGTCTTTCCAAACATTGCATTTGACACAATCTCAGTGCCACACTGTATTTCAAATGGGAATTATGATCAGATATTAGTTTGTGATGTTCACACAATTCAATATTTAATGTTCATAGTCATTCGCAAATCAGGTTGAATGATTTTGACATTGGGTTTCATTAAAAATAGGTTCAACTCATCAAGTTCTATTTAGTTGAGCATGAATTGTATCTTTCATTGTTGATGTCAGGTATGATATACCACTGCCTCAATTCATTTCAGCATAAAACCAGTTATATTTAGCCATAAATACCCTCAAAATTGCAATACCTTATATATCATTTGATTAAATCTCAGTGATAGTTATGAACCTGTCAGTGCTCATTCACCTACGAACATACAAGAACTCTCCCATAAATCTTCCCTATTTCCTCCCTTAAATAATGCCAAGTATGATTTGCTTTGACTGCGATTACTTGAAACACATCGAGAGCTACGCATGAACTAAAATAGCTGCATCATGCATGATATTATACTGCTTTTAGTTTGATGAAGTGTACCAATAAATCCTGCCCACGTCAAATGCTGCCAGAAATTTACTACCCGCACAGGCCAATTACGAAGCGTTGGAAAGCGCAAATGGAATGGAGCGCAGTGAAGCGTGTGTCTGACGTCATGATCATCATACTATCAACAGCTTGAGTTGATAGGAAATACTCTAAGAGTGTGTTCATACAGATTTGTGTCCTTTATTTAATAGCTTTTTTAAAATCAGAGACAGTACAATATTATAGAGTATATTGTGTTTTGTTATTAAAGGAGAAGTCCACCCTGATATTAAGTTGGTTTTAAGAGAAGATAAATAAGAGGAATGGATCACAGAAAAGTTCAGCTAAATCAGATTAAAAATAAGAAAATTAATTTTTGAAGTTGCAATCAATCAAACACAAATTGGCAACTCTATGACTTATCTTGCAAGGTTCCCTCCTATATCTTCTGTACTAAAAAAATAATATATACATATATTTTCCCTAACAAAAATGTTCATTTACAAATACACCTTAAATATAATTATTGCAAATATTTTTCTATACAAAACCTGTATGAAACAAATCTTTTCAATCATCAATAACTAAGATAATGAAAGTTCATGAAATTTCTGTACAGAGCAAATTGGAGGAAACCTCGTCAGATACATCACAGTGTTGCAACTTTCAACATTCATAATTGTCATACTTTTAATTGAATGTTGCTCAAACTTTTACTTATTTGTTTCTCTTGTTTTTTCCTGCTTTTATTAAAACCAGCTATTAGGGTGGACTTCCTGTTTGAGAAAGTGGAGGAAATCTATTCTGTTGAAAGATATGATCAAATAACTGAATCAGGAAAGGAGATGGGATGGACATACTCTGAGATATACCAGAGCTATCCAGCTGAGATGTGCATTAGCTACTGGTGTGCTGCATGGTCTGGGCTATTTATAAAACTACTGAATGGAAGATATATTTATCCCCTCTTAAAACTGTTATGCTATGGTATCACCAGCTCAACAATATTATTGTCAATAAATCAGTGAATTTGTGTTGGAGTATGGATAAGATCACTGCAGCATACTTTAAAAGGATTGTGCATTTAATGGAGATACATTATAAATGACTGTGAACTCAAGGGTGTAGTATGATAAGAAAATTGGGTAAAAGGGAACAGAAACAATGTGTCCCTTTATGCTCAAATATAGAATACCAAGTTAAGAATATGGAACAATGAGAAACAGAACTTTTTTTTGTCCTTTTTGCTCCAAGGTAACTAATGGATGTAGTAACCTGTATGTTATTTAGTTTTATATTTATGATTTCTTTGTTTGTGTTTGTCATAATGTAAAGACCACTTAAAATTCTACTAAAGAATGAAATATAACATGAAAAACAAGTAATTTTAAACGCTACTTTAACAGCCTGTTGCCGCGTTTGACTCACGGCGTCCTGGGGACTTTATAACAAAGCTTTCTAACCAATTGAATCTTCGGCCATTAGATTGATCACATGATCAATTGATGATAGTGATCCATATAATTATAGCAATCAATCACTAACTTATCTTTGTGTTGCAGGGTCCATGGGCTCTTTAACTTGATAGAACTTGATAATCATGTCAACTACCACAGATCCATTGCAAATTTTCTTTCAGCCAATAGAATTTCTGTAGCGAAACAGGGTCATGAATTATAAACACGTACATGTAATTGACCTTACAACCTCGTTCTAGGACATATCTCCTTCACCATGTTCACACAGCATTGTCAGAGTTTTAAAACTTTTTTAACTCTAAAAGTTGGTGAATGCTCAAAGTTTTAAACAATTACCCACTGACAATCATGTTGGTTCACATGTCAGCAAAACGACTGCTCGAGGTTTTGAAACAACTGAACCAGCAGTGGTAACTAAAAGCTGGTAATGCCTCGAAGTTGCTTGTGTCCGCACAGTACATAACTTCAAGTGAAACCCCTGAGGCTCGCAGTTATCGTACTAACAATAAGATCACTGATGATTTGAAACCTCAAGTAAACTTTGATTATCTGAAACTCAAGATAACGTTTTAAGTTTAAAACCATGAGCTAAACTTTAGGTCGTGTGAACCTAGCCACTGTGAAACTATTCTTGGAAGGACTGATCCCAGAATAGCTCAGGCAATCCAAATACCAAATAAATCTCATCTTGACAAACACAGCGATGTGAATGAGTGTTGCTCAGCTGTTCCCGTTGGTCTCTGTCTCCCATCATTCAACATCACACCAGATACCGGACTAGCGGAAGTCATCTTTTAACCTGTTCACACTAACCAAAATTTGTACGAAATGTGTAGAAGAAAGGTTGTATAAAGAATCATTGTATGGACAAAGGGGCATACACTCTATAATAAAAACGTTGTTTGAAGAAATAACATGTATACAAACTGTTTTTGAAGAGGTCAGCTGACATGATAGCTGGCCAATCATCATTGTGCTCAGGACAAGTGCCACACAGTTACACAGTTTTCATACAACTTTCAGACTGGAACAGGATCCTGATTCATTATCACGTTTTCAATAGTAATTATGCTCAAACATGCATTTAACTATGTTATTACTTTATACATTCTTGTTTAGTCTGATATGATGAATTCTGGTTGTTTGAATGGGGCCTTGGCACTATGCTGCTGATGATGATATGGGACTGGTTTTAGCATCATTTCAGAAGAATCTTAACAAACTAGCACAACTGGGTTACTTAGGCAGATTCAATTTCTACCATTTAAAAAAAGAAAATATAGCTTTGCAACATTAAAATGTATTTAAAGAAGAATGAATCAGTTGACAGCTTTCCATGACTGTGAATTACTATGACTTATTCCATTGACTCAATGTTTGTTCTTTCAAACTATTCTGAGATCATGTAGTTGTTGACCTTGTTATGTTTTCAAGTATGTCACATTTGCTTAACATGTCATAGATTGATTGAGTAAGGGTATCCTTACAAAAGAAAAATGTGTTTACTGACCACGGACAAACAATTTAGTCATTACACTCTGCTTTCGGTTTTGATTGTGCAACAGACCAGATGTGGAAATGAAAATTAAATGTGACAAGGAAACTGGTTATTTCTAGGTTAAACTGGACTTGAATCCCTAAGACTTAAAAGAAAAGTGAAAGTATCATCGCAATGAAATGATCAAAACCAAAAGCAAAGTTTAATGAGTAAATTGTTTGTCCATGGTCAAAATACACATTTTTCATATGTAAGGATATCCTCACTCAATTATGAAACACAAGGGGTAACATGCAAAGATATGTTTCTTGAGATATTTCAGGAATTTTATACCTCTTCCATTGATGAAATCAAGGTAAACTATAATGTAAGTAATTTCATAATAGACAGAAAATGGATACCTAGGTGCATGAATGGCATCACGCATTATGACCACATTTCCAATAGGAAGGTCTCCACATCATGTTAGTAATCTCAACTTTCAACTATCCATAGCTTTACTATTCCTTTGTTTGATTAAAAGGAGGTAATCAACAAAATTTGTTTTTAAACTTTCCAAACTTTGTGTCTTGTGTTTTCTTTTTTGTTTGTGTCTCTGTTTTTTATGTGGGGGGGGGGGGGGTAAGGCTACTAGTCATGCCAAACTTTTGTAATAGAACTTTATTTCCCTTTAAAAAGAAAGGCTGCTTGACATTTTGTTAAAAATATTGATGGTAACATTCATTGCATCATCGTGGTAGACACTTGTTTCCTTTTGAAAATATTCATGTTCTTTTAAAAATTAGCCGGGAAGACATTTGGATTATCGGAACGTTGACTAATTCCCTCCATGTCTTGACCAATATCTATTTCACTTCTGTGAGTCTTACATACATTGATATACTCCAAAATCAGTTTTGCTGGTTATTTTATGATGAGCCCTTTCCAATGTTTTCTGAACGGTGAGTTACGTGCATAGAGAGAAAGGATGCTTCCTGTTACGTCTCATTTGAAATTGATAGCATGTTAGGAACACTTCATAACAACCAGACTACCTGGAAAAGTCAAATTCAATCATAATTGAGAGTTAAATACTTTAGTTGGGTGCAACACAGATCAGTGATACACAGAAAATGTGATTTAAAAGTATATGTACATTTAGGTTATCCAACATTTGTTCTCGCGACATTTTGATCCTGGCTTTATTTAGGATATGGGGTTAGGATTAGCTAAGTTTCAATTATGTTAAGGTTTTTAAGTTTATGCTTAGGATTAAGGTTAGAATTAGGTATAGTATTAGGTAAGTACTTTGGTTAGTGTAGGAACTTGTCCACAGAGCAATTATTCCCAGAACATGTATCAGACATTGAACCATATTATAACGCTGGGACATACATGAATAATGGACGATGTGGCCACATACTACAAGATTACAGGTAGAGACTTGCAAACATATTAATATATAAACTATTGCTTGTAAGAATCTTGAATTTATGGAAATGAATGTGACCCCTTCCTATAGCTTCAAAGCAACGATGAGTGAAATAAACATGGGGATTTCCCAAAATTTTAACTGAAATTTTATAAATGGTTTTCTTTAAATATATTTGAGTTCTCTTTTATGCGAAATTGGACAAATACCCATTTTTGCAATGCTTATCCTCTTTTTAAAACAGTCATTTACAGACAAAATTGCTGAAAGTTAGTAACCTCAAGTTTGATAGAAAAGAAAGAAAAGCATGCCATGTTCTCATATGGTGAGAATGGGAAGGAAGTATGCTTCAAAACTCATGTTTGTTTGACTATGTCAACATGAATGTAAAGGGAATGTGGGTCATGTACTGGGGTCAAGGGAGTTTAATTGGTTTAATGTTCTCTCCTTTCACCATCCCATCTCAAGAATCAATCATACGCAGGGCTGACTATATATGGAATATCTTCTATACTCTGCTTCAGCAATTGCTTGTTATTAAATGTGTCATTGTTGCAATTGTAGTTTTATGAACTCAGACATTCTGAAATCTGAAGTATTCTGTTTTTTTAAATGGCCTACTTTGTTATTGTTTCAAATGAAGTTTTGTAAAAGTAGACTCAGACTTGTTATAGTGTTCTATTCTTTAGGGGGTGGTGAGTATATAATAAACAATCTATGGAGGATTTGGTAATGAGTCAAGAGAAGATTTTGTTATATCTCCTTTGCACACAATATTCCATCCAATGAAGATGATAGGCATAGAAATAAGCAAAATAGTATATATGCCACTTTAATATATCACTCAAAGCATTTTCCAGCATCTGCCTACCACTGAGCACCCATACTACCAGGTACATATATCTTACACTTGGGTGGAGAAAGGCATATGCAGATGAAATGGCTCCTATAGAGGAAATGTAACCTTGTAAGGGTAGCTCTAGAGGAGAAACCACTCTTCCACAGAGTTTTTAAAATCTGAATTATTGTTAAGTTTAATCATTTACTTTTACTCTTTGTTACATGTTCCTGTTATTTAGATCAAACTATTATCATTAGATTGTTGGAAATGTATTGGGGATTGCACAAAAAGGTGGATGACCCATAAATGATTGCAGTCTTTTTAACCTAGCTTCATTATAATCACAACCTCATTGGATATCACATAGGAAGTAACGCCTCATGACCATGAAGTCAATAACATATGGCATCTACTTCTCAGAATGTCACTTCTCTATACCTATCACCACAAAAGTACAAGTTGCTTCAAATATTGCTCATGGAAATGATTATTTGACAAATTCTGTTTGAGAGAAAATAGAAAACATTATCAGGAAATATCCATTTCCCTTATATTAATATTGGTTCATAAAAACAGGTATTCCCTTGATTTACATATTTAAATGAGCTTGCAAACGCTTCCTATGGATTTTGACTGGTATGTGCAAAGTAAGTGTGATTTTACTAGTGCACATGCAGCCCATACCAAATTGGTACTCTTAAAAGGTTTGATATTTTTTTCTGCATTTAATATTGGTTTGGTGTTATGACTTGAAAATAAGGAAGGAGAGTTATGGATCTACATCTCTGAAGTCCCCAAACAATATATGGTATAGCTCTTTTCAAGGTTAGTTCATTTTCAGACCATGTAACAGACTTTTTAATTCAACTTTTGTCCTCCTTACAGTATAATATAGGATTTTCCGGCCAAATTCGCGAGTTTGTCATTCAAATTAATTTGTCTTGCGTTCAAATTCGACGGTTTTAGTGCAGTCAGGTATATCTCGGGTTTATATTCCTTTTTCTAGTTTTCAAATCTATAGAATTTCGTTAGAATCTACGTATGTTTCATTCAAATTAATGAACAATGTGCTTCTTTCGCTATTTGGTCATTCGATTTGGCGTAACACGATTTTCTGACAACGCGACGGTGTACTTCTAGCATTTTAATTCATTTGTAGCATTCAAATTAGCACTTTGTGCACTTAAATTGATGGTCAATATACATTTCTCGTTTATTACACACTTTTTATAGCTCATTCATTTTCTTTCAAGATTGTTTTTTCATGTGTATTTCATCATATTTCATTTTCTTGCATTTATACACTTATACTTATTAGATTTATCTAATATTCATCAGCATTTAAGTTTGATTGTTAAGAAGAAAAAAAACGACTTGCATCTACGGACCCGATGGTCTCAATATATTTGTAAATGTTCGTGTAAGGAAGTTGTTTGTCTTAATATATATGTTTCATCATAAATTTATCATAATTTCATCATAATTTCATTATGGAAGAAGGGTACAATATTGTGACTGGGGTAGGGACTAGAGTCAACAATTTGAACATGATTCATTATTTAGCCAAGTCTTTAGCCGTCGATCTGCTGGCGGGCAAGTAAACTATGAAACTCTTTAAGAAAAACAGAGGGGTGTGCTGGGTATAAGAGACGATGTGGATTACTAAAAAGGGGCGATTGAGGGTACCCCCACCTTTCCCGGGTATATGAACATGTCCGTGCAGAAATGCCACATCCCTTGATTTCGCCCCTTCTTTACTTTATGTCTGACTACACCCATCTGCATTGTCCTGAAAATGAATAAATGGAATAACAGCTTAGCCCCAATGGCAAATCATGCATTTTAACTGCATTTTTTAAAAACTGTAACAAATTGTTGCAAGTCTTCCCCCTAACATTTCTAACTTGAATAAAAATATTACGAATACGAATGACAGGTGTTAATTTGAATGATAAAAATTACGCTTCGACAAGTGAATATTAATTTGAATGCTAGTTGAGCAGTTTCGAAATTGAATGACAGATCTATGAAACCCTTCGACCAAAATCCTAAATTAAATACAAAAACTGGAAAATTGAATGATAATTGGCATGGCAAAGCCGATCTGCGCTAACTTAAATGCAAAGTAAGTGAATTCGAATGACAAACACGCGAATTTGGCCGGGAAATCCTATATGACAATTTTGCAGTCCATGAAGATAGTAATGTACCCAGTATCTAGTCTGGGCTTATAGATTCTTTTTTCAACCACTCAACATTTAGTAAAAATTAATTCATGATAAGTACACAGATAAGTTGATTTTTGTTTCATTTTAATCAGATAAAAGTGACTTTGCTGCTGATCGATAGGAGGAGGTCAGTATTAGAATGTCAGAGTATAGGTGGCTCTTGCGTGAAAGAGATGTGTTTCAATGCAATCCTTAATATACAACCCTGAGTGGCTAACAGCAAGTTGCTTTGAAATATTTGAATTGTGTTTAAACACATCTTCTGTAATGCAAGCAGCTCTGTCCTGTCTTTCATCATGGACAAAATCATTGATGGTTGACAGGTCAGTTTTGAAAGAAGAAGAAGTAAACTCACCTGCTAGCGGACAAAAACAAGTTTTGTTTATTATTGGAGCGTCAGAGGGAGGGCGTCATTGTTTTGGACATTTGGAGGCAGAGGAGGAAATATTGCATTTCTTTGATTTCCCTGGTTTAATTAGTTTATGACGTCCAATCAAGGAGCTCGTAATCTCAATGTCAAGTGTTAATTTGCATTGCGTGTCATCCATGCACCTGTATGGAACTCTAGCTTTGGAGAAAAGACCAACGTTTGCTGGAAATAAAAGGAGTGTAAGCTAGAAAATGTCTTTATCTCAAACAGTATACATTATAATACTGGTTATCTCTTCAATATTACAGGGCAGACTGTTTAATGATCCGTTTGTCTAAGTTTGTGTAACTTGAGTACATTTGTGTGTGTTTTGTAAGCAATAGACCAACACCTGGCCAGGTCTGCAATGCTAGACTACTTGCATAGTTAACTACATATCTAGCGCCAAATGCTAACTGGAGCTGACAGCATTAGTTGTAATGTTGATGTTGTTATCATTTAAAATTCATGATTAAATGGTAATCCAATAATATATTGGCAAAGATGCGATACAAACTTTCCCAAGCTTAAAATGGTATATTTAAACCTCTTATCACATAGTGTATGCTTTCAATGAACGAGTGTATTAAAAATATTTATAGTTCTTATGATAATAGATAACAGTCTTACAAGAACTGAGGAAGGGGAGGGTTATAAACAGAGAACACGGATCGCAACTACTTTAAAAAGAGTCAAGTTAGGGCAGTTTCCATAACCTTGTGCGTCACCCATTAAAACATGTGAACATGAAAGAGACGTATTAGGTAATCCAAACACGAGTGTATTGGAATTACCTTCGAGTTGATTTTGTTATCCTGTTAGAGCAAGAAGTTAAAAAATGATAGTATATTTCACCACTGAATCATAGGAATTAACTCATTAAATTCAACATTTATTCTGTGACATAAGATTCAATTTTTATATCCAGCTTGCTGTACCATGATAGCAAAAATCAAGAAACATTGTACAGATTAAGACTTAAGAGGGCAGCATAGATAGTTGAGCTGTATGAGTCCACCGGGCATGTAGCCTCAACATGTTGCAAGCATGTTTTACATTTAATTGCTCAATGTAATTATTATTTCGGGTAATGAATTCGACATGACTTTTGAATGAGAACAGGTATATAGATCAAGTGGAATATGTGTTCACATAAACTTTATTTAATCATAGTATACAGTTATGTGGCCCACTTCAGAGGCACTTCCTTGTCAAATAAAAAAGGTAAAACATTTCCCTATTTTTTCCCTTTTACTGAAAAATAACCCTGATACATCCATATTTTTCATCCCTTCCTTCCTATATGCACACTGATTGTCACTTCATATCAAATCAGTACTTTCCATCATTAAAATGAATTTATTGGGTGTAATTGAAAATATCCTCTGGAATCTTATTTGCTCTAGGTTATTTTTGAGAGGAAGGCGCAAGGAGATGAAATGCTGTTTCATATGAAGATTTTGTTATGAGGAAATTAAGGAAACGTGAAATCAGGAATTTGATAATCAATCAATTTATGATGTTTTATTTACTCAGATAAAATTGAATTATGGCTCCTCCCATCACAGTCACGGATTATCAATAGCAGTAGTAGGATCCAGGACAGAGTTGAGACTCCAGCTAAACTGAACAAAATAATTCTTTTCATAACTTGTTGTCAGTCTCTTTTCTTCTCTCTCTCTCTCTCTCTCTCTTTCTCTCTCTCTCTCTCTCTCTCTCTCTCTCTCTCTCTCTGTCTCTCTCTCTCTCTCTCTCTCTCCTATGACCTATATTTAATTTTACTTCTGTAAGCCAGAAAATGTCACAAATTAAATATAATGATGGCTGTTTTCTTGAGAAACTTTGAAAATTGCCAAGTTTTAGTGCCGGGATAGGATTATTTAACTTAATCATTTATTCTCTCCCTCCCTCTCTCTCTCTCTCTCTCTATATATATATATTTATATTCAATCTCTCTATCCAATTATCTCTTTCACATTTGTTTTTACTTTATCTTCTTTTTCATAGGTCATATATGATTGTAATTTTATTTGCGTCACTCCTGTACTCTTTTTTTATTTCCTTACATTATGTTCTTCTTTTTTTCTCTCTCTGTATCTTATTTTGTGCCCTTACATTTCTCCCCTTTCCCATCCCTTCCATCTTTCTCTCATTTCTTCTTCATAACTTTCTCTCTCACCCTTTTCCTGTTTTGCCCTTGCAGAACTGCTAAAAATAAACTTATACAAAAGATTTATATTAGAATGCGAAATGTCAAAGCAATGGAACTCATAGAAGTTACTTTATTTCATCTAGAAATTGTAGTCTTTATTCATTTGTTTTTAATTATCACATTGGATTATTCATCTCCCTTTTTATTTATCTGTATGGCAATCCCAGTTTGCATGTAGAGTACTCCTGAACTGATTGCAGGAGATAGTAGCTGTACAACAGTAGACAGTAGATGGCGCTGTCTATATTTCTCACTTTGGAGTTACTAACATTTAGTACTTTACACAAAAGTTGAACCATGATTTTGTTCAACATCCTCAGACTGTTTTTCAGTGAGTTTATATTCACCTAAGTCTGAAGTAATGTGAAATATGGTGTAATAGAAGAGATAGAATCCCCCCCCCCCCCACCACCTAATTTTATCATCCATTAGTAATAAACTAAGTTTCAATTTAAATATCGTGCGCAATGTGCAGCAACATCATTTTATTGTATGTTATTTCATACTTTTTGCCGGCCTTCTGTCATTTCCTTTTTTAGAGATGGATTCCTCCTGTCTACTTTGCACATTTATTTGAACTTATAGTATTCTACAAATATATTAACTATATACAATATATTTTATACTTGCAATAAATAATAGGCAAGATATGTCAAATTTTATGAGCATGACAAACTCTGACTTCAGATCATATTTCAAGGAAGATCTCTTTTGCAAAACAGATAAGTACTCTGTGCAACTCTTATATATACATGAATGGACCCGAGACTGGTCCAATCAGATATGGCAGCCCACATGTTTGTATTTAGAGTGCTATATGCACTTATTTTCTTAAAACATCGTGAGCACCTATTTCAAACTGTTAAGTAGACTACCATGCTGATACACATTTGGGTATAACATCATAATATAATCCAGACAGGAAAATTGACACTATATGTTGTCTTGAACCCCCTGGTACAGAGTCATTTCCTCTGGATACAGTCCTGGTAGTCGTTACCATGGCAATAATGAGCATAGAGGGCTTCGCAGTCCTCTGCATTATGTTGGTATTACGTCATAACATCATCATCCATGATCGGAAAATTCACACTCTGCGTGGTCTCGACCCCATGGTAGTAAGGCTTGTTCCTGCTAATGCAGTCCTGGTAGTCGTTACCACGGTGATACCACTGACACGCCTGTCCCTGTTGGACGATGCAGGTAGCATAGAGAGCCTGGCAGTCCTCCACCCCATTCACCATGCTAGGGGCGGGGTCATAGATACACCCACCAGCTGTTCCCCCTCCACCGGTGTTCTGCCTAAACCCTCCCATGGTAGACTGGATCTGTGGAACATAAATGAGATGAAAGTCAAGGGTGTGGTCCTAGCTCACTTAAACTTGCTGGTCACCATTTGAATTTAGTATAGCATATGATTCCATAGACTCGATCCCTAGTTTTCTTTGGTTAATTGTTTTTTGTGCATTCATCAGCACAATTTGTAGAGTTATAGTATCATACTAAAAATAGTTCACTACTTCTTATCCTCCATATTGGTTTAAAAATGTTGTGCCTCTTTTCTTTTTTCTTTCTTCCTTCCTTCCTCTTTGTTTGTCATTCTCCCCCCCCCCCCTTAACAAAAAGTTAGGAAAAAATATGTAGACTAATAATTAAGAGTCTAAATATGAAGTATGAGTAACCTGAAGTGATTCAAAGTTTAGAAATTTATGAGAAACAGTATTCTTGAAAAAGAAATTACACCATCTCAAACATTTAAAAAGATTCTTCAAATGTTAAGAATAGGTGGTGGACTTACCGTGCACTGGGAGCAGTATGCGCTGTAGAAATTCTTGATTCCTTTTTTCTGTTGCTGTGTTACATCTCTCCATTCCTGTATCCAATCACATGCACTGATATGAAGCTCTCCATCAACAACGCTACCTGATGAACAAAACAATTCATTTCATTAATATATTTCTTCCAGCAAGAAAAGGAAAAGTTACATCTTTACAAGTGATGGTATATATATTTGAGATGATTAACAGGCTTCAGAAGCATGCAAAATGAATGAAGTTTCTTATTCCAGACAGTTTTATTGTTCATAGCATAGGATTAACATTTTGGCAAACTTATTAAGTGCATTATTGTGTTCTCATAAAAGGCATAATATTGCCAAGAGTCAAGAAAGATATATTTTTCATGATCTAAGCTGGCATATGTTATCATCTATGGGATCAAGTGCGAATTATCAGCCAGAAGGTTTTTAAATCATATACATTGACACAATTAACACCCTTCTGGCTTCCCACAATCAATAATAATAGTTATTTGAAGGCATGATATGCTTACCTGCTATGAGATACTTTGCTCCTATCTTGAGTGACTTGGGTCCACAGAGACTATCCCCTGGTGAGGTCAGGATAGACAGTGGGAACCCTGACGCACCCTTCTTCAGATGCTCATTCTCCTTGAAGATCTTGTCCACGTTGATCACATACTCAAATTGACCAAAGCGCCCTCTCAGTTGTATGTCGTCTATTGGATTCTTTTCCAAGATGTGTCCTGTTAGCACTGTAAGGAGATTAAAACAAACATAAAATGTAATCAAATTGACTATGAATAACCTCTTAAATTTGAAAGCTACATGATATTATACTTTTTGATTTCACAAGTGGATTGAAAAAGTGACTGTGAAGTGCATTGCAACCCCTCTTTCTATCCATCTCCACTCTTTCTTTCTCTCTCTATCCATCTATCTATCTATTGTTTAATCACTCATTTCTCTTGGTCTTTTGAAAAGTTTTTTTTCTTCTTTCTATTGCTGGAATGGTGCTGAATATAATAAAGCGTAGGATCCTGTCTGAAAATGGAGCGAAAGTTAGAAGAAAGTCTCAAACTTTTTGAAACTGTCTGCCATTTAAAAAAGATCACAGTTTTACTGCAGGTTGAACAGAGAGACTGTCATGTATCTATCTATGTTCATCATAGCTTTTAAATGCATAGTAAACTTTTATGAGATTCAATATGACCAAAAAGTATTAATCCAACTTGTTTGAAATGGCTCAGTGTTCATTTAACAAGAAATAGAAAAACATATTCTATAAGTCAAGAGGATGAAAACTTACCGAAGTTTGCTTTGCAGTATTGCTGCTGAGGATGAGAAGGTTGACACATGCAGGCAAGAGCAGAGGTCACCATGGTAACCAAGATACAGCATCTCATTATACCAGATGAGGATGATTTCAGATAGGATGCCATCTTTAAATATGATTTCAGTACACTTCCAAACTTTCAGCCTTAAAAATTCTATTTCACTTGGTGTCAAGTCTGCTGATTATTCCAGGTTGCTGGTCGCTTGGTGTCTTTGCAAGAAACTGACTGATTTTGGTGACTGGATAGATATTTAAGCAGTTCTGCCTGGTTAATCTTTAACCTACGGATGTAGTATCAAAGGGCTCTTCCATTCATGAAGCGATATCCCCTCCTTCAATGATTATGTAATCTCTCTCTGTTGACCAATTGCGATAGGATTGTTTCATTGTGAGTCAATGCACTTCTGCCTGAGTATAAGCTGTGAAGTTTGAATAAGTACCTTTATGTCAACCTAGGCGTTGCTTCAGATCATTTTATGTTCTGGCAGGGAAGTAGGGACAGGAAAGAGATGACGTCAAACTTTCCGTCTGAGAGACGTGTTAGCAAACCATTTCCAAGAAAAGGGAAGTTCGCACTTTCTGACACTTAAATTCTTTGATGTGATTTCATGTGTCAAAAGACATTGAATCAACCCACGTGATTGCTGAATTCTCTAAGTCTCCCATAGGTTTCATTCAGAGACGGACCACCCAGTTTCTCAAGGCAATGGATTAAAATACTTTCTTTCCAATGAATCCATTTTTTTTTCTTTTTTCATTTCTCATTTCTCATATGGCTCATAATTATGTGATAGACACTATTTAATTTCTCATTTGTCCAAGACAAACAGACAACTAGTTTTAAAGTGATCTCATCCGCAGAGCTCCAAAATAATGTTTCATCTGTAAAAGTTTGAGTTAACCTCCTTCTTGCAGACCATGTTATACACTGCACATTTGTTCAAAGCTAGAAGGGTGTTAACTCTGTGTTTAAGTATATGAAGTAGCATCCTCCTGAAAGGCGATTGTATCAATTGTCCCTATATTGTCTATCCACAGCCAGAAAGCAGTTCACTTTGTGTGAAAGTTGAGTTTACACCCTTCTGGCAGACGATCGTATACATTACCCACATATCTGTTCGGAGCCAGCAGAGAATTATCTCATTTAACACAGTATTAACATCCTTCTAGCTCCAAACAGATGACAGTGGGTACCTGGATGTACTTCTCAATGTCATAGCATGCATGCACGCACGGTAGATGGAAGAGCCAACATTCCATTGACTGGCTGCCGATACCAACCAACCAAATGGTGTCTTTGTCCGTAACTATTGACCAATCTGATTAGAGATGACCTCATCCTGATCGCACCGGATCCAAGCTGCTTCCGAAACTTTTCCCCTCCCTTGCATCAGCTGTAACACTCAAGATTAGGCAACTCATGTAAAAAGAAGCCTCCAGAATCCTTCTGAGTTGAGAAGAGTGTGATTTTCGCTTATTTCATGATAGACCAATAGGGAAAAGGAAGTGTTAAGGACATGTGAATTATCTTTAGAACTATTTCTTTTAGTTCCATTTGAAATTAATCAGTGAGCATTGTTTTCTCCTAAATTGTCCATTACACTACTAACCAAAACCTTGCAAAAAGTGATACGAGAAGAAGAGAGAAACTGTTCTCTCCCAGTTGTTTCAAAGAAATCTGTATTAACCTTAATTTTAGAAGCAATAGACACTTTTTAAAGACAGGCATCGTATAGACTATAGTCATGTAATATCCATTTTGTTAATACAAGCGCAAAATGTAACTGTCAACTTCTTACTGTGGTTTAAAGTGGTAGATATGTTGTCAAAATAGTAAGGATCTCATCTTCATTATTTTGGTAAATATATAGATGATTTGCCAGAAACAAGCTTAGTCCTTTGCAGTTTTGATAATGTTTCTAGCATTCTTTCTTTTTTAACGGAACAATAAATGATACGATCTCTAAATGGAAAGGATACAAAGAATGAAAGAAAATTGGGGGAGGGGGGGGGGGTGTGAATGCTTTACCCCAAAAAAATCCACCCAAGTCTAACCTCTATTACAAGTTATTGCCCTCTCACATAGATAATTGTTTACTTCCACCACTGATCAAACCAACAACAAATAAACAAACAAGTCGGCATCCTCTTTTATGAGAAAATCTTGTTGTATTAAACAAGACTTTATTGTCACCATGGTAGGATTATCAATGATCTTATTCTATGTTTGTTTTTTAAGTAACTCATTCCTGGCTCATATTCTTCCTTTCCATGGCCAGTAAGATTCATGGAAAGCAGCGTGACTTGGCAATGAAGTATTCCGGCCTTTGTTCATTACAATGAGAATTTAGTTTATGCCATTATTCTACTCTATATGTAACATTTGATGTGGTTATGAAAGCAGTTAAATTGCACACCAAGCTTGTAATGTAAGATAAACCACCCTGTAATAAGTAAAAAAAAGGATAAATTTCATACCATGGTACAAATATCCCTAAAATCATAGGTAATTGTATCATAACATGAGGAGACAGTTGTATGGAGTTTTATTTCTTTGTTGTCAATCAATCCTCTTATCATGTCTCCCATTACATGTTGAACTGATTTTCAATATTGCCATTTTTTTTTAAATTTGAATAAAAGATTTAACCATACTTTGCTCATTGATTTGCATTCTTCATAGTAAATTGAAATCAACTGTATCAGCACATATAGATTTTTCCATAGGATGAATTTTCACAATAGGGCAAAGCATAGCCAAATGTATGGGATTTGTTCATGCTGTTTTATACACTTAGCTTTAAATTAGAAGTATTTATATATTTCTTTGTTAATATTATCTCATAAAAATATGTAAAATATGAAACAATAAACTGAAACATCATCTAAAAACACTGTATGCATCCTCTTTCTCTCCCAGTATAAATACAAAATCAAGAGCAGTAGTTCCTAGTATAGGTAAACAGATCTATCACAAGCAACCAGCTTCATTCAGTTGTAACATAATTCTACAACTCATGCATTTCCCTTTTCATCAAATACATCATTCATGTAAAAAGGCATGTACAGCATTCGAGTAGCAGAAGGCTAACTTCAGAATATACTTTGAACAATGGAGAATTATCTTGGTTAGGATATTGAGGTTGATAAATACAAGGACTTGGTTTGGCATTATGATCATGTGACCATAATCACGGAAAAAGAACATTCTAACATTTGGAACTATGATAGGAATATATATATGAGTGCTGCTATTTATTTTTTTTTAATTTTTTTTTTGGGGGGGGGTTGGGGGAGACATTTTGTTTATTTTCACATCTCTCTTGAATCAAAAAATCAAAATGTATTTCTGCCCATTTAAATAGCTAAGCAATATGCTGTAGCATGGAAAGATACATCTAGAAAGCAAAAGCTTAATTGATGATGATACGATTAATTGAACAATGTAATTTGACATATTTGAAGGATAGTTTTGATAACATCAAGTCTAATCAAGTTGGTAGAGGTTTTCACCAGTGTTATGTTCTATTAATGTGGATCTACCTCTATGCAATATAATTAGGATTTCAAAGCCCCTCTATCAAAGTGTTGGGACCCCCAAATTCGCCAAATATTTGATGGCCAGATTTCATTGTATCATAATGTGAAAGAGGATGTCATTTAAGACACACTTCTTCAAAAATTTCCCCCCAAAATGTGTTTGAAGTCAATATTGATAAAAGAATACACAATATGTTTTTCTGTTTTACGGGGAAAACCTAAATTTTATATTCTTTCATCATGCTTCGACTTCAAACATATTTGTTTTTAAAATCCTTGCAGAAAATGTGTTTTAAATGACATCCTCTTACACATTATGATACAATTTAAGTAAAATTTTGCCATCAAATTTGTTGCGCTCCCAACACTGTTATAAGGAGCTTTAAAAAGTATTTTAAGCAGACAATACTTTTTGTAAGAATAGCTTTCATTTCCGTTGAAGATACAGGATTGGGTCAAAATAAAAATAAAAGCACACCTCTGCATAATTTTGTAAAATGTATCCAGTTATCAAATCTTGAAAGTGTGAAAGGTTAACACTTAAAGGCACACTGTCCTACTTGTAGCTACTTGCTCCCTCTATATAGAAAACTTCCAAATCGGTGCCTGTTGGTCCCCCATGATCCTCTTTTTCTTATGTTAAATGAGAGCTGAGTTAATGAGATAGCCACCTGTCACAGTGACCTCGATGGCTCTCTGAGTGGTCTAATCCCTTCTAGCTGCAGTAGTAAAGCCTCCCTTTAAGGCCTTCTGTCTCACACTACATTGACATTTAACTTGTAGGTCCTTATATCACTGGGAGATCCATGCACAATCCATGGCAGAATCCACATGTTCTCTGTCCTTTGTGAATGGATATGTTTACTGTTGAGCTTATCACACCTAATTAAGCTGATTGAATCTCTTTATAGCTCCATTAAACATTGCGCAATTGTACTTGTCTCCTTCATGATGTCAGGCGTGGCATATTGTGCAACTCATCCTTGCCCTAAGACCTTTTTTTAAATAGTGGAGGTCACTTTCATCACTAAAAATTCACTTGGATTCTGTTCTTGACTAGGAAATGTGATAGTTTATGCTTCTTTCTTTTTTAAATATGAGCACCCCCCGAAGTTAAGGTAATACAAAGTTTTGGTATGGGGTCATGAATTTGGTTCAAATGGAAGCATAGGCGATCCTACAATATTCAGTGATCGTTGTCACGGTTGAAATCGAGTCGAAAGTTATTGAATTGTAAATAATAAACTCTTTATGTTGTATAGTTCCCTCTCAAGGTCAAGATATGAATTAAACTATAAAACAATGGTTCTTGACTGAAATCGGTCGATTAGCTATTCCCGTTTTGAAATTATATATCACAACTTCATATTCTGAGATTTTCATGGTCGCAGCTACCGTTGTACGGCCGTAGGCGCTATTTCAAATTTATCAAAATTTACCGGGAGCACCGGTAAATTTTTATATTCAATTTTCTTGAAAGCAGAAGTGTTTTAGGGGCTAATTTTTCTAGTGCTTATAATACATCCACAGGGGCATCCAAATATATGAAAATTGTAAAGAATCACCAATCACCCAATTTCAAAGTTTCCCAAATTTCCCAAATCTTTGTATTACCTTTAACTAAACTGTTTATATTTGGGCAACCATTATCTCTTATCTAGACAGTAAGGTGCCCCAAATATTTTTGTATTTGGGCGGCAAAGTAGCTGAATATATAATTTCTATGTATCATCAAGTGAAATTTGATGACCATCATTATTTTGTTTGATTATTCAC